>CANAIC010000113.1:0-78757 GCA_947359465.1 Metellina segmentata
TCAGGAAATCAAAATGAATTAATCTGATCTTTTTAACCACGAAGGTAGAATTCTTCACGGCGCCGGCGGCCAAATTCGTATTGGAAAAAATATAAAAGTTACAATTTAAAAATTATTTACTTAAAGAAAATCATGTTTTGGTATCGATCTGTTGTAAAATTTTCAGCAGATTTGAAATCCGTTGAAATATTTCTTCTATCTTTAACGATCTAGGAGATAGAAAAAAGAACTACACAACTCCAGTTAAAACTTTATTTGTTTTGTTCGTCCGCTAAAATCGTTGTTGAGAAAATCTAACGGAAACGGAAAAAATATATTTAGAATGTCATGTCTTTATACCGTATGCCATACTAAAGAAAATAATAATAATTAAATTCCAAAAATTAATTTTTAAATGTTTTAGATTAAATTTTTAAATTCGGGCGCGATAGAAAAATTGCAAAAACTTCGGACCACAAGTGTGCTAAATTTCACTATTGTAAGTGCCATCGATTCGTCAGGACACTGCTTACAGGACAGACAGACGGTAGAGATGTACCGAGCGCCATTGACGGATTCAGGGGCTGATGGCTGCTTTTGCAAACACATCAAAATAGTTAAAAATGTAAAATTAAATTTTCTATCTATAACTTTATATTATTTGGTCTATTATGGAATACAGAAAAAATATTTTTTACTTATTTTTATTCATCTATCAGTCTATCGTTTTTTGTTTATCATAATTACCGAAGAATTGTTCTGCGAACGGATGGAGAAACTCAGGGAACTTTTTACTTCAATTTTTGTAGCCACCCTGTAGAATGTTGGCCAATGTTGTTGTGCTACCTGGGTCCCTTAGGAGATTGATCCCGGACCATCGCCAATAACCCGTTGTTTTGCCTAGTACGACGTTAATTAAAATTACCAAATTACCTACTGGGGTTATAATTTTTATAATGTTTTCCAGTCATCAGATACATTTTAAACCTTCTCTTCATTCATTAGAATTTATCAAACAAAATTTCGTTGGGACGAGCTTGCATTTCAATTGAGAATTTTCTATATATTTTAAGGTATCAATTCAGAAATAGTAAATATATTTGTAGTTTTCAAATCCGTATAATCATAAATCACTTTCTTTGAAAATAACTTTTCTTTGATTATTATAGGTGTTATGGCAATGCTCTGTTGAATTGCTCGTTGGATTGATTTATTTTTTAGATATAGTTAGTAAATATTTGTTTGGATTGTCACAACAATTATCTTTTACTACTCAAGGGTAAATTAAACATGGACCCATGAATTACAGGAATTCAGAACTACTATGAAAATTCCTAGCTTGGCCCAAGATTCGAACCCAGAGCCCGTTGAATCGAGAGCCTCAGCCCTAACTATACGGCTATCGGATGAAATCTAGGTATAGTAACACTAGACACGCTAGACAGACTGAATATTTAACAGCATTATTCGGTGGTGTTCTTTCAAGTGAAACCACTTCCCCATTTTGAAGATAAGCACTATTTTCTTAGTTGTGAATTTGTTGGTACAGTGGCGGATTAAGCGGTAAGCGGCCGCGTAGGGCCCAGAATACCGAAGGGCCTCGAGGTCTTAACATGTCTTTTCACTAGGGTTGGAGAAAAGTTGTGACAGCGTCTTTACAATATGTATATATATATATTTTAAATTACGGCGGGCACTTGATTGTTAATCATAGGCCACTGCAAGGCCGGGAAGCGATGGTCATTTGTGAAGGGGCACCCAATGGACGACCATCACTACCTCTAACTAAGGACAGCACAATTACATCCATGCCCTGACCCCGGATTCAAACCAAGAACCTTCCGATCCAGAGGCCAACACCTTAACCACTAGACCGGTTGGTCAGCTCTTTACAATACGCGTCTTTAAGTGCAGTGAAAAGAGTTTCTAATACAAGACGGTCAGCAAGAGCAGATGCTGTATTAGCTTTAAAGCTTGGTTTCACCCATATACAGAAGCTTTAGCTGAAATTTGTATTTAGAAGAAGAAAAAAGTTACCATAGTGGAGGCGACTTCAGAACTGAAGAAAATGTACAATTATGAAACCGCCCTGATGAAAGTGTTATTTGAAATACTGATTTACAAAGAATAAATGCTACTAGTAAATCACTATAATCAGTGGAATGCGAACTAATGGAAGGATCCTAGGATACATAGGATATATCCTACTGAATTCATTAGAAAATTTTATCAATAATTTCAGAGAAAAAGTTGAAAAAGAGGCAATTGATTTATCATGGCTATCATTTAATGTGGAAGATGGACAAACTCGCAAACAACAAAAGAGAAAAACTTTTTTGATGAAAAAGAAGAAGTCGGACGCATGAATTTATAATAAGAGAAAATTTCATATTCAATGTCTTACTAGTAACTGCGTATGGCCAGCATGGCGTTGTCGTGACAATTCTTTTCGTGGGGGTCAGGTGTGACCACAGCTCTGAACCCCCGTTGATTGTTACGAATTCCCGTGGTGATGGTTTGCTATGCAAACCAAATGGAAATTCGTAGCCTATTGGGATGAATTCCCTGCGAATTCAAATTTGGTTTGCGAAGCAAACCAAATTATGAATATTATGAACTATAATTTACTTTTACAAAAATGACATTAATGTTTGTACTTTTGAAGATGAATTTGACCATTTTTTACTATTTCTAAAAGAGCTCGTGGACACCATAAAAACCACACCAGACATCTAAAGCCACCAAAGAAATGTCTTGCACATTTCCAAATATTATTGAATTTTTTTTTTAACAATTCCCTGATCTAAGGCGTCAGTAGATCGTTTTAAAGCGTGTAAATAGTTATTTTAGGGAGTAAGGTGGTTCTGGTTGGAAAGCCCCACCTGTAGAGATGCCCCACATGATGTAATTTTGAAACTTTACTCTAGGTCGATCTACAAGTTCCATGAATGGTGCAGTTAGATGCTGTTTGGTGTGCTGAGCCGGTTTTCTGCTATCACAACAACATTTCAAGAAAGTACCATGTTTTTTCTACGTTATGAGATTGATGCTGTAGTGTAAGAAAGGGGGTGCGCTAGATAATTTGAATGGATTTTTTTATGTAAGCATAAAAACCTGTTGTCAGCACTTGATCAATCGACTTTAGACAGTGTATCGCCATCTTTGCCGTCTTGTACTTCGGACAGTTGCCGAGGCATCTCTCCCATATCAAAAGGATAGACGCCCCACATATATTCTGTGAGATGTCCCTCATATATTTTCAGGGAGAGATGCCTTCTAGTTGTTTAAATTTTAAATTAATACTTTTAAAATCATATTGTTTTTACAGAATATCGTTATATTTGTAAATAGTTAAAATTTTAATGTAAAATTAAATTTATTGAAACTCTAAATTTATGTTATAATATCAAATGAAACTCAAGATATAATTTGAAGTTTTGTTAAGTGGTTAAGGAAGTAATAAATTTTGGGATACATTCCTATTTATATATTATTGTGTATTTTTTTTGTTTCTAATTTATTCTAAGTCTTCAAATTTTGTTCTTGTTATTGTATGCTTGAAATTTTTGCATAGTTTATTTTTTTACTCTGGGTTACATTAAAATGAAATTATATTTAATTTAGCAATAGGAAATCTTTTTTATATAGTATCCATCGCAAATTACCTATTATGTCATTTAAACTTTTGGTTTGAAATTAATTAAATTTTTAATTTCTTGATACAATGCTTCTTGTTTGTACCAAGAACACATCCAAGAAAAACAGTTGAAATCCGTAACAAACGTAACAAGGTATCCAAAAAGCTGATGGACAAAATTGAAATGAGAAGAATAAATGTCATTGGACTACGTGAAGTACGTGATTGCTTCATCAGAGCTAAAATAAATTCACGACGAATTATGCGAAAAATGTAATTATTAAAAACAGTATAAACTAGGCTGTGTTTAGTTTAACTTATGTGTGTTTTTAAATTTCGAGGTAATAAGACGGAATTTTCCATTTCTGAATTCTAGGTACTCAGGTAATATCAAATGTTTAAAGAAATTGGAAATTTAGAGAGATAATAATAAGTTTAAATATATTAAATGAAAAGGGGGAGACTCTCTAAAATGACTGTGTATTTTTACTGGAGTAACTACGTCTTCTTTCATCCTCTTGTAAATAATTCCTCCAGCTGGTGCAAGAGTCATTTATTCTGTGCACTCTATGTACATATCCCTTTCTTAGAAGACAAGGTATGCCTTTAGCAGTCTCAGCAACATATAATTCGCTGTTCATATTCAGCTGTATAGTTGAAGTCTCTGGATTAAAAGTCTACTCAAGGCTCTCCTAACAGTGACTGCAGTCTCCGAGTCTCACAGAGTCCGAGTTGTGCATTCACTAATAGCCCAGCTTCAGGTAATTTCTTGACAAAGCCTTTTATGAAGCAAAACTGTTAACTGAAGATGCTCATTGCCTGACGGCAACATTGTGATACAGTACAAGAGTTCTTGAGTTCAACTATGGAAGACAGGAATAGTCCAACAGGGTACCTCTAACCCCTTTGTTAGAAAGGCGTTAGTATGCCCATTCTAAAAGACCGAGGAGCCTAAACAGTTCTTTTAGGTGGGAAGCACATGAAAGTCAGCTACAAATGCGAATCGTGAAAAGAGACACCTTTGAAAATCAAGAGACGCAGAATTCTTTGTATGCTTTATTTAGAGATAGAAACAACATTAAAGAGAGAATCACATGCAAAAGAAAAATTTTCGAAACATGAGGACACAGAAAAACTGTTCTGAAAACTAATTGAAGCGAAACATCAATCTTCTGCCGACTCAATAGAACAACAATGACCCCCATCACTCAATAACCTCAGGCAACTCACTCTAGACTACAAGAAAACCCATTAACGCACGCGACGCAGCTGTGCTTGGGAATGAAAACGACAAACCTCGTGGTGAAATCTGTTAACGATCTTTTCAAACGGATAGTTCTTAACAAAATATCTTGACGAGTTGTTCTTCGAGTAGCCATATCTTGTTAGACGAGATATCTCATCGTAACTGCTTGGAGAGATAAGCAAATACTTAAAATCCTCTTGTTTCTGGAAGTTCCCTTTTACTTTGTGTCATTGCTGGGTATTAGAACTTTAAGTACTTGTCAGAAGCTGGTTGAGAGTGAGAAAAGAAAATGAATGCCCAAAAACATTGCTTTTATACTTCAAGATAAAATTCATTCAATGAATTATTACATCATGTAATGAATAATAGTTCATAAATAATATCGATTTATGAACCATTACTTTTCTTAAAGATGAATGAAATAAAGGCCTTCACGCATGTATCTAGAGTATTTTATGTGAAGAAATATTTTAAATACCAGAAAACAATACTTGTGGGGTGAGTTTTTGAGCTCCCAGACCCATTCACTGGCTTACACGTAAGCCCTCCGAAAATGAAACTTTCCAATTTTGGGTTCCAAATTCTCAGATTCTTCAATACAAATACATAAGGTTAGTCATAAAAAAATGAGTTTGTAAATCCCTTTTCACCATTGACTTGGCTAAATATTTCAATTTAGAATTTAGCTGGGCATAATAGGAACAGTGAACAATCTTTCATTAGAATAATTCAAATGTACCCCCGATTACATAACAACTCTAAGTTACTATACATTTAATTTCTCTTTTACTTTTGAATAGACACAAATTTTATTTTCTAACTTGGCCAAAAAATTCATGCGACTAGCTATTTTGAAAGTTGTGTGTGAAGATAAATTACTGTTTTAGTAAACGAATTTTTATCTCTGCTTTGAAATTTTATTAAATATTTTTTTTTACCTGATTAATAATTACAGTAATGATAATTAATGATGTGTGTCGGAGTTCCTTCTGGTTGGCTCCCCTCGGGACAAATAACATAAAGTCCGTAGTATTCACAAAAATCTTATTTTGAACACAAATCTAGCTGACTTAAATACAAATATAATTTTACTTTTTTAAACACATCAAAACTAAAAATGTGAATTCAGTTGACAAGAAAATAGTTTTAATTATTACTTACTTCAAAAATTTACACAATATCTGTCAATATGCTTGGATGCGGGAATTTCTGTCTTGCTCAACTGAATTAGTCTTTTTTGCATTCCAAAAAGGTCTTCATAAAGAAGAAAATTCTTGAAAATCTTTGAAAATTCTTTTTATTTTCATGTTTGGCCTGAGATATCTTAATTTTTTTCCTTGGTTTATAGATAAATTTGATTTTGAAGATACTTACCCTTGTCTATTGAATTCTTTCTACTGTTGTAATTTGCAAAGTGAATTCAGTACTGTTACACCAAAAGATGAAAAGAAATTTTCAGAAGTCATTAATCACCTTTGGGGGTGCAGAAAAGACTGATAAACCTGGGTTAGGCTTTAATCACCACATCCACTAAATTGACTTATAGTATCTGAAATTTTTGGTAACTGATTTTTATCCATAACTCCCACCCGAGATAATTGATGTATGCATTAATTTAAAAGATAGAAAGAATCGTTTATAATATCCTTTATTGGTTTTTGGTAGCTCTTGTTACTACTTGTTCACACTTACCGAAGAACACAGTATAGAAATTTCAGGTAAACAAACCACCATATAGCGCTATTTGGCAAACTATTAAAAAGGCTCTGGAAAACAAGCATGTAATGACAGCAGTTGTTGTTGATTTGATGTCAGTTTACGATGTAATATAGAGGGGAATTGTTAAAACTTCTCAATTGGTGTAAAATCATACATGTTTAATTGGATTAGAGCAGGGATGGGCAAACTACGGCCCGCGGGCCAACTCCGGCCCCCCAGAAGGTTTTATCCGGCCCGCGGATAGAATTTCGAGATTTTCTTCAGTCCGTGCAATCTGAATACTCTGATGTACTGTATTACACGAAAGTAAGGTGGCTTAGTGCAGGATGTGTTTTCGAGCGAGTTTGGCAGCTGAAAGACGACATTGTGTCGTTCTTCCATGAGAAACAGTGTTCTGCGGAGTGCGAAATGTTAGAAGATACAGAATGGCTTTCGGACTTTGCATTTTTCACAGATCTTCTTTGTCATATGAGCAACTTGAATGTCAAGATGCAAGGGGAAAATCAATTTATCGACGATATCTGGGCCCATCTCAAAGCTTTTAAACTAAAACTTAAATTGTTTGCTGGGCAGCTAGCTAAGAACGACCTGTCTCATTTCTCGAGGTTAAATTCAATACCCTCAGTAAATGAAGAAAAACTTAAGAATTATGAAGATGGCTTGAAAAAACTGCATTTTGAGTTCGAACGCAGATTTTAAGATTTCAGTGCGATTCAAACAGAATTGGATATTTTTACCATGCCTTTCAACGTAAATTGTGAAGCAGTGAGGTCAGATTTGCAGCTTGAATTAATTGAGTTGCAATCTAATAATCATTTCAAGCAGTTGTTTCTAAATATGCCAATTTAGAGTTTTACAAATCATTATTGAAAGTAAATTTCCCAAATTTAATATCTCACGCCCAGAAAATCAGTGCTATGTTTGCTTCATCTTAAATGTGTGAACAAGTGTTTTCAACTTCAGAAGTAGACTGACAGATGAGCATTTAGCCTCGTTCCTTAGAATCAGTACATCTCACTTCGAACCTCAATATAAGGAACTTTTAAAAATGAAATCGCAATTTCATTCATCTCATTAACATAATTAAATTGTAATACTTATATATTGTTTTTAAAATTTTAGAAAAATTTATTTTGGCCCGCCAAACTTTTTTTTTTCGATTTTTGGCCCGCGACCGAAAAAGTTTGCCCATCCCTGGATTAGAGGTTTTATTAGTCATTACTCAAGTAGTCAGGTATAATAGTTGGAATCAAAGTTTTAGTCTTTTCCAGACTACTCTACCACAATGTGCAGTTTTGAGCTGTGATCTGTTTAAAATGTATAGAAATGACTTTGTTTGAAAACTAAATTATGTCCCTGGCATTAATTTTAATTGGCTTTATACCGACGACTGACTTATGTGGACTAAAACCCAAAAGTGGAGGGAAGTGCTGAACTTCTGACTGAAAGAACGCTACATCAGGCTATCTCGTGTTTGAATGAATAGTGTAATATGAGTGAATATGCTACAGTAATATGAGTGTTTATGCTTTAAAGTTGGGACCTATACGACTTATGTGGGCTGTCTCCGTACATATGAAACATGTACCCCGCTCAATGACAACATATTCTCTTAAAAGCATTTGTCTGCCACCAGTAGGTCCCTGGCTCAAATCACTGTTTGTAAGTGTATGGATGTATGGGATTGTTCCTGTTAGGAGTAGCAGGAGACTGAGCTCTTCTTCACAAGTAACTATCAGTAGCAGGAGACTGAGCTCTTCTTCACAAGTAACTATCAGTTCTCCTCTTGTAGTGCCTAAGACAAAGAGGTGAGTGGTTGGGTATTGGAAAAAAGGGACACCTCCATCAAGAGAACCACTACTGATTTTTTTTTTGCGGGGGGGGGGGTTTGTTTAAATTTTTAAAGCCGCACTTTTTGTACATATTCTATGTGTAAAATTCAATACATTAAAAAGACATAATACAGTTAAAATGCGTTACGATTTATATTAAATTGAAGAAATTAAATCCCAATGAAATAGCTTTAAAATAAAAGATTACCTAGTCTGTAACTTCCCAAAAATTATGCAGTAAATTTTCATTTAAGCTTTAAATAACTGAAGCTTAATAACCTTTTGAATGGAGGACATTTTTTTAATTATTATTTTCATTCATAGCTATGGTAATGTCACTTGCTACACCAAGTTTCATTAAAATTTGAAGGGTCTCGGACTAATCTGTACGCTAGATTTGAGACGAAATTCCTCAAATTTTGGAAATTTATGTAACTTGAATAACGATAAGCAAATTGAAAAATTGTCTGATTTAGAAGAGTATTTGCACAATCCTAAGGTATGCCATGCCGTACACAAGATTTTCGCATTACAGTAATTTATTTAACCAGCGAAATTTTTTTTTCGGTCCACCATGCATGGCTTGGCGATGACTATTTTGATTAACTTTCCTTAAAACTCCTATGTGTTTGAAGTTTTTTAAGGTAATATAATTATAAAAAAGGTTGTAATCCAAACATTTTATACAAGTGATTGTTCAAAGATTTTAAAGTTTTGGAGTAAGGTAAGAGGTTTATGGTTTGGAGTAACCATACCTCTTACGATATGATTATATCGCTTAAATTTTAATGGTTTTTACTTATTTTAATTTAATATTGGTTTTTCATTTAAATGTACCGATTGAACATCTCAAGATTGATCAAGCCACATTATGACTCTGAAGAGATGTGTAATCTTCGTTCAGAAATATATAATTTCGCACCTGAAAATGAGTGCTGTAAGGATCAACTGTCGTATGTGATGTAACATAAGTTTCAAAGGTTTTATACAAAACTGCATCATTATCTCAAAAGAATGTAAACATTGTATTAATTACATAAAAAAAAATATTTTGTCGCAATGACAGAAAATTGGCAATTATTACTAGATGAAACCAAAGTTGTTTTACATTAGTTTCGTTTAATCTATTAACAGTTATTTGTCAATAATGAAAAACATTTTTTTTTTCAAAAACGACAGATCGATTATTTATGTTAAAGAAAAGATATGCTAGAAATTTTAAAACTGTAAGTAGAGTTATTAAAATACTTAAGTGATATCTGTATTTAATCTGAAGGGATTAAGAATTTTATTCTATGACTACTTTTCAACCTCCCCGAGCAGCAGAGGGTCATTCTACAAGTAATTGAATGAAAACTAGCTATCGTAAGTGGTGACAAATATTTTCCATAGTAATAGACAAACGCATATTAATTTTGCGAATACCCATACAATGTTATGATAGCCTAATTGAATGCAAAAGGAAACAACTTTACGGATTTGAAAATATTGTACTTCATCGCTACCCTAATTCCACGAAAAAAAGTATGTTACAATAAAAAAGCATGCACAAGGGTTTTAGGATTTTTTGTCCGTGATCTCAAATATATGAATTTATATGAAACTTCGCTTATGCGATACAGTTATAGGAAAACAATTTGGAGTGGTGAATATAACTTCCATCAAAATGAAGAGGCAATGAAATGAAGAGGCAAAATGAAGAAAATTATTGCAAATCTAATTTTTCTGTGTGGTATTTTCTCTGAACTTGACCGTTATTTTGCGTTGTTTCGTCAATTGGGTTCAGGTTTAACTTCTTGTTTTTTGCAAATAGAAAGATGCAAAAGAGTGAGGAAAACAACAACAACAAAAAAACGCCGTTTAGCAAAACGTCCGGATTTTGGACAATTCCGAATTTGGGACTTTGTACTGTATAACTTACATCCTAAAAATATTTAATTTATATTTTATTTTGAAAAATATTTTATATTGAAAACAAATATGCTTGGATTTCTATTATTGTGAGTTTAACTGTTATTTGAGAGAAATATGTACTTTAAACTGAGAAACGTTATACTGAGATTTCACAGTATAAGAACTGTTTACAGTAGCATCCTAGATAAAACAGCTTCAGCGAGCAGCGGGAATAAACCTGTGTTGAATTAAAATATCCAAGTATGATTTTATTATTTTCAGTTATTATTAGTAATATAGTATGAAGTGGAACTAAGTTTTTAGAAGTGTTGAAACATTTTTATTTTACACTCTTCAAAATATGTGTATAAATTTTCTGACTCCTTAAAAATTTCGAAAGAACTCGTTAAATAGTCCTTATATACTCCTCAACTTTTATATTCTACGACTCCTTAAAAATTTCAATTAATTTTTTAAATTTAATTTTTAATTATTTTTTACTTCAAATAAATTAAAATTTTAATTACATTTTCTCCTTAAAAAAATGCTTTACATTTTTAGAACTCGTTAAATACTCCTTATATACTCTTTAATTTTTATGTTCAAAATTCTGTATGAACACTGTCTTAGGCTGGGACTATGGTTTGCTTTGCAAACCAACACCACGCAAAACGCCGTGATGACCTCGTCATTGTCAAACTCGGCCAAATTCGAATTGCGAAGAGATACAATCTGCGGGACGTCACAATCTCGTGCGAATATATATATATATATTTAATTAAAAAATTATTTAGTAACAGAAAATAAAATGTAAGGTAAAATCTATGTGGTGTAAAATTTTCTGCAGATTTCAAATCCGATGAAGTTTTCAATCCATCTTTAACGATCCGGATTTTACAAAAAGAACTAAACAATACCAGTCAAAATCTTTTTTATTTGTTTTGGTGAGCGCAGGAAATGAAATCTTTGATTTCTCGAATCAAACGAAGGTCATTCTTCGCAACCGCCGTTCGTATTAAAAAAATATAAAAGTTTCAATTAAAAAATTATTTATTTAAAGAAAATCATATTTTTAGCTATCGATCTAATGTGTCAAATCCGGTGAAATTTTTACTCGATCTTTAACGGTCTAGGGCAGTGTTTGCCAAGGGTACGGGAAGAGTTTGGTGGGGGTACGCGTTGCACCGGAGTTTGGAGGGGATACTGCATTGTGCTTAGCCGGGCCTAATTCTACGTTCTCATGAGTCAAGTCAAGACAGTCTTGTGAGGCGTGAGATGGTCCGGAGTGACACGGCAGAAATATACCAAACTTCGTTAAGCCGCGTCCACACCGGAGAAGCAGAGCAAAACATGGATGATTGATTAACCCCGGAGACAGGTTTGGTGAATCAATCTCTCTGGTTTTTCTGGTTTGACAGCTCGGACACAAAATGTTCCATGTGCTCGCGATCAATCTGGTTAGTTGTGTGTTGAAGTTAAACTGCAAACTTATTGTTTGAAGCAAATTGTTTTAATGTCTCGTTCTTTACGAAGTCGGCGCATAATCGCGAGTGCAGCGTATATTATCATTAAAGATTTATTAAAGAGAAATAGGAAGAAATTCTCAGGAGCCATAAGACTGAAAATGTATACGTCTTTTGCTCACACGCGGTAGAAATTACGCTTTTCCTACTGGGAAACTGAATAAACCCTAAACTAATAGCCGCCTCGGAAAATAATCCACTTCATCGTTAACCCTGTACAATTTTGAACAAACCGTGTTTTCAATCCTGCGACGGCGGCTGCGGCAACCACTTTATTAATATATATATATATATATATATATATATTTATTTATTTATATCCATACGTACTTGCAAAATTGATATTAGCAGATTATTTCCCTACAAAATAAAAATTTCTTACTGAATATTTCACTCATATGTTCCAACATATTGAATGTCTCTTTCAATTCGGCATTTTTCGGTAAAACGTATTAATATTGCAGTGCAAAAATTTTAAATTTTTTTTCATTGCAAAAAAGTTTAAATACATTTGAAATATCCACCTCTTATTTATCTTAAACTAGCCACTGCGTGGTGATTGCTAAGAATTCCCATTTGGTTTGCGAAGCCTATTGGATAACAGCAATCATGGCATTGGTTTGCCTCACAAACCAAATGGAAATTCGTAGCCTTTTGGAATAGATTCCCAGCAAATTCTAATTTGATTTGCTTCGCAAACTAAATTATGAATATTATGAACTATGATTTGCTTCGCAAACAAACACCTCGGGCAACGCCGTAATGACCTCGTCATTGCCAAATTCGAATTGCGAAGAGATCCAATCGGCGTGACGTCAGAATCTCTTGCGAAAATATAAATATTTAATTGAAAAATTATTTATTAAAAGAAAATCAAATGGAAGGTAGAGATTTAGGGGTTTAGATTTTATTCAGATTTCAAATCTGTTGAAATTTTCATCTGTCTTTAACGATCCCGATTTTACAAATAAGTACTTAACAATGCCAGTCAATATGTTTTTTTTTTATTTGTTTTGCTTTTCTTCGCTGTGAAATGGTTTGAGTGTAGGAAATGAAATCTGTGATATCTCGAATCAAACGAAAGTCATTCTTTACAGAAAGTGGCGTTCGTGTTGGAAAAAATATAAGTTTCAATTTAAAATTATTCATTTATCGAAAATCATATTTTTAGGTATAGATCTAATGTGAAATTTTCCGCAGATTTCATATCCGTTGAAAATTGTACTCTATCTTTTACGATCAAGGAGATAAAAAAAAAGAACTACATAACTAAAGTTAAAACTTTAGTCTGCTGACAAATCTTTCTCCGCAAAATGAAATCGGAAGCGGAAAAAATACATTTAGAATCTGCTAACTTTTTATGCAACTTTTATTCCAAAGAAGACAATAATAATTAAATTCCAATAAATTATTATTTAAATGTTTTAGATTGAATTTTAAAATTCAGGCTGGACACAAAAATTGCAAAAACTTCGGACTACCCGTGTGCCAAATTTCATTATTGTAAATGCAATAGATTCGTCCGGACATTGCGTAGTGGAGGTCGGACACTTCATTTTATAATAGCAGAGATTCGACGTGCAAAGTTCCCCAAGACCACTAATATAGACCATCTAAATACACATGGATGGACACATCAATTTGGACACTATAATATGGGCAGATTACATTTTCACAACTAAGTTTTAATCGTCAACTATGTATAGCAAAACACACAATGCTTACAAATAGACTACTTAAATAATAGTATCACTTTACAATCCGAAGAAATATAAATATTGCTATGTTCCGATCCCCGACCCGTTTCTTAACGATGACCCCGGTGATTGATTGAACGTCGAGCAAGGGAACGAAAAAATGCCGTCCAAATAGAGCGAGCACGAGCACTTGCTTTCCTTTGATGTACCGACTAGAAGCGGATCATTTTGCTCGTGCTCAAAATGTTCGTTCACCGTCTACACTGAACGAGCTGCCAATCAAACCTGTCTCCGGGGTTAATCAATCATCCATGTTTTGCTCTGCTTCTCCGGTGTGGACGCGGACTTCTCTCGTAGAAAGGGTAGAAATCTGCTTATTCTAGTAGTCTCTTATCTTTACCGGATGTTTGGACCCAACTTTTTAATTTTATTCGCGCGCTTCGTGGACAGCTCTTAGCGTCATTTGATCTCTCAGGCACATTGCGGCCGATTGCGTTACACATATAAAGGAACGTTACAAGGCAAAGATAAAGTGAACGCTGCCATCGCAAAACTAAAGTTATGGCAAAAGAGAGTTGGTAATGGAGAAGTAGACTCGTTTCCCTCTCTTCATGAGTTTATAACAAGTTCGACTACTGAAATTGATGCTGATACTCTGAAATGCATAACACAGCATTTGGAGAGTTTGCAAGTAGGCTTGAAAAACTATTTCCCTGATTTAACCAAAAATATTTTATGGATAAGATATCCGTTTAACATTAACACAGCATCCATGCCAGAAGATTTGTCGCATGCGGAAGAAGAGCAATTGTTGGAATTGGCTTCAGACGGATTCTTGAAAAATAAACATAAGGAGAGCACTTTAACATCATTCTGGTTACAAATGCAACTTGTGTATCCAGTTTTAACAGAAAAAGTTCTCAAATACATCTTGCCTTTTCCAACTTCATATTGATGTGAAGTAGCTTTTCTAGCATTTGTAGACATTAAGTCGAAAAAAAGGAAAATACTATTGGACATCTCAGATTAAAATTAACAACCAGGGAACCAAATTATGACGATCTGTTATCTCAGCACAAACAATTTAATCCTTCTCATTGATCTAAATAAACGTTATTTATAATATAACTTTTATTTATATTTTATTATGAATAATTTTATTTCTCTTTTCTTATTATTTTGTGTATGTTACAAAAAAAAGAAAAAAAAAGCAACATTTTGATTGTTATTAAAATAGTTTGGGAAACACTGGTCTAGGAGAATGAAAAAAGAACTATGTAGCAATGATGTATACTGACACGGCTAGCTAACACTTAAATTGAATTTATTTACACACACATACACTACAGAAATTACAAGACTTTCACGCACATAAATTATTCGGGACAGGGACATTTTTACTATCACATACTACAGCTTAGCTGCTGCTTGCTCCAGGGTTGGAGTTACACTGTGTAAGTTTTTGTCAGTCCGCTAGGGTGCGTTGTTGGTTCCGTTACAGACTCCCCCTCTGGCTCTGATGACGTCCCGACGATGAGCCAGGATTATTTTTTCTAGGGCGACCCCTTCTTCTTATGGGAGCTACATGCCCAGTGTCTCTCTTTACTTGGGGTTCATAGTAAGTTTTTAATGCTGACACATGATAAGTTCCAAGAGTTTGGTCTGGACTGGCCGGGTCGGCAATATCATATGTTGTCGGCGATCGATTTGTGAGAACTACATATGGTCCTTCTCTTTTGGGCATTAATTTTCGACTTCTTTTATTTTTGCTGATGGGATGAATAGTAACCCAAACTTGATCACCAGGTTTGAAGTATATCGGTCGTCTACGACGATCAAAATTTTCCTTTCGTTTGTCTTGTTTATATTCAACTGTATCTTTTATCTGGGTGGTTAGACGAGCAAATCTTTTGAGATACGGTGTTATCTCGGGAATGAAGTTGTCGTTATCAATAACTCCTCTTATGTCATGAACCACATCGTCCGTTGTTCTCAGCTCTCTGCCAAACTGTAGGTATGCAGCAGTGTGACCGGTGGTGTCACAAGTAGAAGTATTCATCGCAAATCGGATCAAAGGAAGCTTGTCTTCCCAGGCAGTATGTTCTTCTCCAACTAAAATTGCAAGGCGGGGCTTCAAGTCCCGGTTTTTGCGTTCTGATGGATTGGCTTGTGGATGATAGACTGGTATGAGATCTTGTGTGATACCTAACAGGTGACACGTCTGTTGCATGACAGCGCTCACAAATTGCGTTCCGTTATCGCTAATTAACCTTCGAGGTAGACCATAGCGTAAATAAACTTCTTCGAGTAGTGTTTTAGCACAGTTAGCTGATGTGGCTTCATTAAGGGCAAACAATTCAACCCACTTAGTATTTGTGTCTTCCACGATGAAAATCCATCTTTTTCCAGATGATGTCTCTGGTAGGGGACCAAAGAGATCGATTGCAAGAACTTCAAATCTCTGTGCATAAACTGGGGTTCTAAGCAGTCCAGCAGGTTTCTGGTTCGTTGGCTTATATCGATTGCATTCTGCACAGGTTTTGATATAATCAGAAATGTATTTCCTCATGCCTGTGAAAAAGTATCTGGAAGCAATCTTGTTGTAGGTGCCCTCCACACCATAATGACCGGCTGTAGGAGCGTCATGGTGCTCCTGCAGAACTCTCTGGCGTTCTTGAATGGGGACTACGAGTTGAGCATCGTCTGACTTAGTTTCAGGTGAGTAGCGATACAAGACACCCTCATTCATAATGTATCCTCGGCTGATGTAGTTGGCAAAATTTTCGTCTTTATCATTACTCTCAAGGGAGTTAATAATTTTCTTTAGATCTGTATCTGCCAGCTGTTCTTTTCGAATATCACTAGACTTTCTTGTGGGTATATTGATAGATACGGCTTGCATCTCACAGTTTGTATCTTCATGTGAATATATCGGTCTCGACAGCATATCAGCGACCACATTAGCTCTTCCTGGCGTATATTCGATTTTCAGATTAAACGATTGGATCTTCAGAGCCCATCTTGCCAAACGTCCTGAGGGTGACTTAATGCTCAGAAGCCATTTAAGAGGTTGATGGTCTGTAGCAATGATAATTTCTTGATTCTCGATGTAACCTCGAAACTTTTCTAAGGCCCAAACTACTGCCAAAGCTTCCCGCTCAGTAGTCGAATAATTGCGTTCTGCTGGGATCAACAGACGACTAGCGTATTCAATCACATGTTCTTCTGGACCATTTCCTTGGAGAAGGACTGCGCCAAGGGCGTAGTTACTCGCATCTGTGCGAATTATGAAAGGCTTACATCCATCAGGTTGCTTTAACACAGGGGCTGTTGTCAAGCGTTCTTTTAGGGTTTCGAAAGCTTCTTGCTGTTCAAGACCCCACGACCAATCGATTCTTTTCTTAGTTAAATTGCTAAGAGGTCGTGCTATATCTGCAAAGTTCGGAACATATCTTCTGAACCATGAGCAGGTCTGTAAGAAAGATAGGAGTTCTTTCACATTAGTTGGAACTGGAATTCTTTGGATAGAAGCGATTTTCTCTTGATCGGCTTCAATTCCATCTCTCGTTATCCAGAAACCCAAGTACTTAACACGATCACAGGAAAAATGACATTTCTCTCTATTTGCGCGCGCGCGCACACATGAAGTTTAAAAAGAGAAAGTCTCTCAAAAACAGTCTTTAGATCTTTCAAATGTTTGTCAAAAGTCTCTGATAAGATGACTATGTCATCCAAATATGAGAGTGCAAAAACATCTTTCAGGCCACTTCGGAATTTATCTATCAGGCGTTGAAAAGTGGCAGGTGCGTTACGCAGACCAAAAGGCATGCGTAGATAACGGTAAGTTCCGAAAGGACAAATAAAGGCAGTTTTGTCCAAATCGTTTTCATCCACTTGCACCTGATGATATCCTGATTGTAGATCTATAGTTGACATGTATGATGTCGGTGTAGCTTCGTTTAAAAGATCGTCCATCCTAGGTAATGGATAAGTGTCCGGTTTCGTAACGGCGTTGAGGCCTCTGTAGTCAACACATAATCTTACTTTCCCGTTTGGTTTAGCGACGAGCACTACCGGAGCAGCATATGGGGATTCACATTCTTCTATTATGTTCTTTGCCAAAAGTTCATCAATTTGTTCTTTCAGTATTTCTTTCTTGGCCGGAGACATACGATACGGTGGAACAGATATAGGATGATGATTCATAGTAACTATTCTGTGCTTCATGAAAGGAGTAGGTTCTCCCCCTGGTTCAAAGCAGCGTTTGTACTCTTGAAGTAAGCAGTTTAATTCTTCACTTTGCATCTGGGTCAGATGTCTTCCTTCATCACTTCTCAAGTGGACAATAGTAGTAGGCTCAGGCACAATCGTTGATTCATAAGTTTTCGGCGCATCCTTTAATTCAGTAGGCTTTACATAGAAGAAATATTGTCTATGGGGATCTTCACTAAAATGCCAGGTTCCATTTTGAACGTTGAGAACAATACCGGCTGCATGGAGAAAGTCTTTCCCTAACAGCGTGCTATTCCCTTTTGCTTCAGGGAGAACAAGAAGTTCTGTTGACACAATTTTACCTTCTATACACAAGTTGATAACCGTTTTAAGAGCAACCATGGATTGGAGTTTTCCATCAGCAAGAGTCAGTGAAATCTTTTTGTCCTCGAAAGCAATTCCATTCTTTCGTAGAAAGTTATACAGCTTTTCTCCTGCAATAGAGTGTGAGGCACCAGTATCGGCACACACAGCAATTCTCTCACCAAAAAGTTCAAAGATAATCAAGCTTGAAAGATCTTTAGTTGTATTACTTGTGAACAAGTTCATACAGTTGACAGTAGTTTCTTCAACTTTAGATTTTGTACAAGTAAGACAATTAGATATTACAACTCCTGGTGTTCCGCATCCAAAACATCGAATTGGGGGTCTTCCTTCTGATCTAGGAGTAGAATTTCGAGGTATCGAAACTCTTGAAAATTGACTTTGCGTATGTTCGTGTCTATTAACCACAGGACGGAATCTTCTATCTGTAGAGGCTGTTTTATTTTCGTCTCTACAATATGTTTTCTTTTGAGTCTGCACCACATGTTTCTTCACTCCTTGACGGATATTCTCATAAGTATCCAGTTTTTCAGCTAACTCTAGAGGGTTGGCCCAATCTGTCCACAAATCAATGAAGTGATCATTGATGTCTGGTGGAGTCCTTTTCTTAATTTGATCAGTAATTAATAAACTTTTGAGTTGATCAAAGGTAGTGACATTCATTTCCTTTGTCCAACCTTTGAAATAAGAAGCCAGTTCGAAAAAGTAGTCCCTCCATGTCGTATCAGGATTCTTCCTATGTTGGGAAAATAACTGTCGAAACTTATCAGCAGTGACCCTAAATCTCTTGAGAAGCATTTCTTTCACCTTTTGGTAATTTTGAGCCTCCTGTTCATCTTCTCTAGCAAGTAACTGCGCTATTTCAGCTGGTAAGGAACCAATGAGATATGGTATCCATGATGACTCTGGAAGATTCATAAACTTCAATTGACGTTCGAAAATAATTAAAAACAGTCCTATTTCATCTTCTTTTGGATTAAACTTAGGGATAATCCGACTGAGTTCATATTTCGGGTACTCTGAGCCATGAGTAGAAACAACTGAATTGGAAACCTTTTGAGCTTCAAGCTGGAGTTTTAGCTTTTCGAGTTCATACTTGCGCTCGTTCTCAATTCGGACCTGTTCTTCTGCTTGTGCTTTAAGTAATTTTTCCTCCTCATCCTTCTTTTCAGCCTTCAACTTGTCTTCCTCGACAGCATTCTCCGCTTTTAGTCGATCTTCAATTATAACTTCGAGCATATTCTTTACGAGCTCTTCTTCGTAATTTTCACTTTTAATTATAAGTTCTCGAAGTTTGATAACTTTTAAGCTGTCCGACACAGCCAGACCAAGCTCCGATGCAAGAGTTCGGAGGTCTTCTTTCCTTCCTTTCCCTAGGAACGCCATATTGTCCAAAACCCCTAACTATTGTTTAGGTTGGAATTTTTTTCCTTTAAGAAGAGAGTCCTAAATCTAGAGTCCTAAGTTTAAAGTTCAATAGTCCTAAACTTAATACCTTTAAATGCAAAACGTTTAGATTATATTATGTTCATTCCGTTATGGACACTTAACTAAAGTTACATGCAAATATTCTTGAATTCTCAGAACCATTATCAAAATACAAATAAAACATTTCCCAAACACTTTAAAAAATTCACTTAGCTAAAGTATGAAAAATAGCAAAAGTATGAAATATATTCAGAAACACTTGTATACAGATACCTGCATTAACACTAATTATAAATCATGAATTCCTCAACACTTTAATAACTTGATCTAAACTACCATTCATTACAAAAATAATAATTCAATAAAGGCAATACTTCAAATATCAACTTCTTTTGAAATAAAATATCTCCCTAAATTCAGAAAGTGATATTTCTTTTGTGTGTTATCTTTATTGAAACACACTAAATTTTTTTTCTTTTCACTCGTTGAAGAATGACAATGCAGTAAATATAAAATACAGATCATGAAAAAAAGAAACCATACATACAAAATCTTTTTTTTTTCTTTCAATGCAACGCGCCTAATAAGAAAAGTAAAAACAACTGGCGCCGTGTTAGACGTCGACTAAGATTTTCTTTAGGCGGGAGATTTTAGAGTTCAAGGTCGTTCAACTACTAGTTATCGATACATTATTTCTGCACATTACACACATTCTACAGCATTAATATTCATAATTAATCATTAATTATCCAACTATTTAAATACAGACATACAGTTAAATAGTTTCAAGCTTTCTGAAACACTTAAATCAGGATTGATTTGCAAGTTTAAGTAGTCAGACGAACAACTGAACATTAAAACGAAATAAATTTCTCATTACAATACATACAAAATAAAGGAATTTCTTCTGAGTTAAAAATTACTATTTCTACAGTACAACTTTGAAAAACCTTCTTTATAAATGACTTTTTGCCTAGGTTTAGACGACATAAAGTATAAAAATACTTATCTATCCGATGGATATCGTGATCGGGCCCACAGTTGGGTAGCCATTTCTCTGTAGCAATGATGTATACTGACACGGCTAGCTAACACTTAAATTGAATTTATTTACACACACATGCACTACAGAAATTACAAGACTTTCACGCACATAAAATATTCGGGACAGGGACATTTTTACTATCACATACTACAGCTTAGCTGCTGCTTGCTCCAGGGTTGGAGTTACACTGTGTAAGTTTTTGTCAGTCCGCTAGGGGGCGTTGTTGGTTCCGTTACAACTATATAATTCCAATTAAAACTTTTTATTTGTTTAATCATATGCTATAATCATATGGACATCTTCACTATACCAATCTCAATGGAAGAGCTAGATGTTGCCATTGGAAAAATGGATCCCACCAAAGCTCCTGGACCCGACTTGATCTTTGGGTACATGGTTCAAAACTTCGGAGCTATTGGAAATCTTCAACCTTTCCTGGACTACAGGCAAACTGCCCAAAATTTGGAAAATTTCCACCGTCATTCCAATTCTAAAGCCAAACAAAGATGCATCAGAGTGCAACAACTACAGGCCAATTTCTCTTACCAGCACTCTCTGCAAGCTCATGGAACGAGTAATCCACCGCAGGCTTATGAAATGGCTCATTGAAAACAATAAACTCCACTTTTATCAAACAGCATACCGAGCCCATCATAGTACTGAAGACCAATTCTTCAACCTGTGTCAGTCTATAATAGACAGTTTTCAAGAGAAGCCTCACAGAAAAACATTAGCAGTTTTCCTGGACCTGTCTGCAGCATTTGACAGAGTTCGGCGCCAAAAACTTTTGCATATAGTTCAAGGCACCGGAATCAATGCGTTATTGTGGATAAATAATTTTCTCAGGGGAAGAAAATTCTCGGTTAGGTTTAACGGAGAGCGCTCAGAACCTGACAGGTTGTGGGCAGGAGTTCCACAGGGCTCAGTCTTAAGTCCCCTTCTCTTCCTTATTTATATGAACACCATTCACCCCCATATTTATTCTAACACAAAAATAGCATGCTACGCTGACGACATCGCCGTCTGGCATTCGCATAAAGACATTTCAGTGTCGGAAAAGACTCTAAACACAACCTTGAAAGGTATTGCTGAATGGGCCGAGAATCTTAAACTTACCATCGACGCAGATAAAACAAACTACTGCATTTTCTCTACCGATGGACGACACCGAGGCAAGTTCAAAGCTAATATCAAAATCATGGACTCTCAAATCAAAAAGGTTGACCTACCTACCTATCTTGGAGTAACCTTGGATCCTGAACTTCGCTTTACAAAGCACATTGAACAAACTGCGAATAGAGCTCTTAGAAAACTAAATATACTTAGAAAACTATGTGGCACTACATGGGGCTCAAGGCCTCAAACTCTAAAAAGCACCTTCTGCACCGTTATTAGACCAGTGTTTGAATATGCTGCCCCAATTTGGACTTAGAGCTTCTAAAATTATTATAGGTGCAGTCTCATCAACCAACAACGAAAAGTCCGAACAGGAATGTGGCCTGCCTCCCCTTGAAAGTAGGCACAACCTCGCCACCATCAAGTTCACTAACAAACTTCGCTGTAACGGCACAGACCAAATCTCTACTAGAGTTTTCAATAAATGGAAAGAAACTACCAGGCTTAAACGATCCTCGACTCTCCAGCTTGATAGAGACATCAGAAAACAAATCAAATTGGAACATTCTTTGGATTTCCTTCGAGAGCCCCCCATTCCTAGATAACCACCCGAGAATACCAAGTTTGGTTTAAAATTGCTGCAACCATGTTCTAAAAAAGAAGACCCTGTAGCTCTCAGACAAAAAGGACTTGAAACAAAAGAAAAGCTCTCTCAGGGAAGCTATGCAATTGCCTACACTGATGGCTCCTCTGACAGATCCCTCAACAGTGGAGGTGCTGGAATTTTCATCCTCTTTCCGGATGGCAGAAATTGCAAACACAAAATCAATACAGGATTAATAGCCTCTAACTTCACTAGTGAACCTTAGCGATTAGAGAAGCCCTCGCCTTATACCTGAATGACTCTCAAGCTATAGATTCTACAGAAGGAATAACAATATTTTCAGATTCTAAATCATCTTTAGAAGCTATCAAAACGGAGAGACCAACATCACATCCGGAATTATAGTCCTTCTCGAAAGGTTGCACATCAGGGAAAAATCCTGTGTCCTACAATGGATACCAGCACATGTCAGTATTGAGGGAAATGAATGTGCGGATTCTTTGGCCAAAGAAGCTAGAGAACTTGATCAGAGGTACACCTTCTTGCCCATTGTAAAAAATGCCCCGAAGTCCAAGTCACGCCCAACCACATCTGGGAATGCCCAACTGTTGCGGTGAATCTTTTGAAGATTGGAATGGTTCCACTCAGGGACTCATTACGGGAGATCCTCTAAAGCTGGGATGCACCAACATTGGCAGAGGCTGTGACCAATGCTTTTGATGGAATTTAGACCGCTACCCAACTACAATATTGCTTGTCCATTTACACGCGAACAACAACATTTGTTTTGTTCGTTTATTTGTTTACGCGTTCCTCAGCAAAATCAAATGGAAGCACGGAAAAAATTAATTTAGAATCTGTCATATCTTTATGCTGTTGCCATTCAAAAGAAAACAATATTTAAATTCCATTAAAGTACTTTTAAAATGTTCTCGATTGTGTTTTAAAACTCGCTGAACACAAAAATGGCAAAAAATTCGGACTATCTGTGTGCCAAATTTCATTACTGCAAGTGCCATAGATTCGTCAGGACTTTGCACTCAGAAAACAAACAGAGAAACAACTCGTTTTATAATAGTAGAGATATAAGAAGAAAGAAAGTAACAATAGTACCTGATGCACCTTCCAATTTATGTAAAGTGTAAAGAAACTCTGTTAAGAACTGAAAAATGAAAGGAAAATTCATAATAGTTAGCAAACCATAGTTTATAATATTTATAATTTGGAATTCGTAGGGAATTCATTCCAATAGGCTACGAATTTCCATTTAGTTTGCGAAGCAAACGAAAACCACGGGCAACGCCATCATATGGGAATTCGTAGCAATCACCGACGTTTAGCGAGCAGTGGTTACACCTGAACGCATCAAAAAAACTGTCACGTGCAACACCGTGCTGGCCACGCAGTTGCTAGTCCACTATTATAAATAGAAGTGTCCTGCCTCCACTACGCAGTGTCCTGACGAATCTATGGCACTTTCAATAATGAAATTTGGCACACAGTTAGTTTAAAGTTTATTAAGTGTCAAAATTGAAAAAGCGAAATTTCTAACGCGAGTGAGCAAAGGACGTACAAGTTTTCAGTTGTGATTTTTTTTAAGTACATCTCAATGTAAATTTTTAAAGCTTGTCAATTTTTTTATTTTATTTTTATTTTTTATTTCAATTTGGTTTTTGATATTATTTTTTTTGAAATTCGGAAAAATCGGGACAATTTTGTTACTTTTTTTAAACTGTCATATCTATACCTTATTACTATTAGTTATTAAATTTGAAAACATTGCAGTATACCTTAGAATGTACCCTTTCTTACGGTACAGTTATTTTTGAAATTGGTTAATAAATAAATTCGATGCGATCAAAAGTTGGTCATACAAATTTCGGAATATTGGGATGTCTTCGCTACTTTCTCTTGTTAAAACTGTCATATCTACAGATTGATATTATTATTATTTTAAATATGAGAACATCACTGAATACCTTATATTGTTCTCTTTCTTCTGGTACAATTATTTTTTTAATTGGTTAATAAATAAAGTCCATGCAATCAAACGTTGGTCATGCAAATTTCGTTTTTTTTTTGATAGCGGAGCATTCCTTGTTCTTCATGGAACTGGAGGTTACATTTTCTGACAAATGGGTTTGCCAGGTATCACATTTATCGTAGCATCAATTACCATAGAAACGATTTTTTTTTATTTGGCGAGGAATAGTGCTCGCTTTTTTCCCTATGTTCTCAGACGGTTTACCGATAAAGTACTGATCAGAAAATGCAAAAGATTAACACGGTTTATTCAAAATTGTACAAGAAATGATTCTTACTGATGCCGCTATTAATTTAGGGTGCATTAAGTGTTAAAGTAAAAAAAAAGGAAATCACTTGCAAAAGGAATCTTTGTTTTCGAAGCAAACCAAATGGGATAGCGTAGCAATCACCTGGTGTTGGCGAACGTTAGCGTGCAGGGGGCGAAGCCATCGCTGCGATGTCATGGACCGAATTATAAGAGAATTTCACCATTGCAGGAGATTAACTCTGCGAAAGGAATGTTGGTTTGCTAAGCAAACCAAATGGAATCTGTGAGGAATTTTGGTTTGCGAAGCAAACCAAATGACATTGCGTAGCAATCCCCGGGAGCTGGCAAGCGTAAGCGAGCAGGAGGCGAAGCTCTTTCTGTGACGTCATGGACCGGAAAGTCAAATCACGATTATATGAATTATTAGATAGTTTTGCCGTCGCAGGAGATTGACCCTGTGAAAGGAATGTCGATTTTCGAAGCAAACGAAATGGGATTCGTGAAAGATAAGTTGGTTTGTGAAGCACACACAAACCAAATGGGATTGTTTAGCAATCCCCGGGGGTTGGCGAGCAGGCGGCGGAACCCCCTAGTATTAAAAAAACGTTACCGCCGCCGCCGCATGATTGAAAACTGTGTTGTTTAGCTCGTTTCTCAGACGGTTTCCTGAGTACGGATCTGAAAATTACATAAAATTACGGGGGCTGGCGAGCTTAAGCTCCCTAGTAGATAAAAGGAAGTGTAAGTCTGTCTCTTAGTTTGTTTGTTTCCGACAGGCAAAGTCCTTACCATTCTATAGCACTTACAGTAATGGCATGTGGCACACAGGTAGTCCGAATTTTTTACGCAGCGAATTTTAAAATTCAACCTAGAACATTTTAAAATGAATTTTTAATTATTATTGAATGCAACAGCACAGAAGATCACAGATTCTATATTTATTTTTTTCGTTTCCGTTTTCATTTTGCGCCGAGAAATGATTTTCCAACAGACGGTTTTAACTTTAATTATGTTGTGCTTTTTTCAATATCCCAGATCGTTAAAGATCTCCAACGTATCGTAAAAAGTAGAAATCTCAAAAGTTTTGAAATCTGCGGAAAATTTCCTATTAGATCGATAGTTAAAAATATGATTTTCTTTAAACAAATAAAACTTTTTAATTGAATATCTTTCTTTTTTGTTATATCGGGATCGTTAAAGATAGATTGAAAATTTCAACGGATTTGAAATCTATGAAAAATTTGACACCAGATAGATCCTTATACTTATGAATTTGTTTTAATCAATAATTTTTTAATTAAATATATATTTTTTCGCCAGAGATTGTGACGTCATGCTGAATTCTCATTGAGTTCGTTCCCCATTGAATTCCCTGACGTATTCATACACGGATCTGTGAAGTTGCAAGGAATGAGGCGGCATCACCTCATTAAAATTAAAATTGTTGTTGTTTTCTTTTTAATGTTTTCAGAATCGATAAGGACATGACAAGAATGCTGTAGGGTACTGCTAGTTGAAAATAGACGCACTGATGAGGATGTCGAGGTGGAACTCAAACAGGACGTTTCTATTCTTGGGAAACACCGAGCTATGGTAAGCATATCTAAAGTCGAAATTAATTCAAATATCTTCCTCTTTCAGAAAAGTAAATCTTGTATATTATTTCCTTGCTTTCTTGTGTTCTCAAATTTATACATGCAATGAAACTTAACTTCTGCTGCATTAATATTATTACGAGTAAACACATACCTCCTCCGTATAATCTAAAAATACGTGAATGAATCATGCGATTTTTATACCTTTTCATTTAGAGTTTTTTTGGTATGTACAATTTCACATTTCTTTAAAGGAATTTGGAAGGAATTTTTTTGCGATGTCAGACACCCTCAGACCATTTAGTGTTTGCAGCAAGGTTTTCCAAAGATTTTTAACATTGAGAACATACTTGTACTGCCACAGTAAGCCAAAACGAGAGTGGATAACCTTCAAATTGATGATTTTGTGATACAAATATCATGGTCAATAAAAAAAATCAGAAACTAATTGTTGCATTCGTTCGTTTTAAAACGCCAGTTGATAGAGTCGCGAATTACCAACAGTATGGTTACGGAGGGTGACTTTTTCAAGACTAACATATGCAATAAAGAAATGTACACAAATTTAGAGCCGCTGATAGAGTCACGGCTGAGAGGCACGAGTTCAAAACTAGTTTCATCTAAAGACCGTCGTGTACGTAGGGACTGGTGCATGTTAAATCTGTTGTGTCTTCACATTTTTCTCACGATAGCGTGATATGAAGTTTGTAAAGTGGGGGTGCCATTTCCGGTGTTACCTTCGTCATCTGACCTTTGTTCTAAATTACCGGGTGTTATCCTCGGATCTTTTCGTCCAGGATTGATCCGGACCGTCGACAATTCTCTTGAAACAATAGTTTAATCACAATTTTTAGAAATACGAAAATTTTAGAAAATAAGAGAATTTTCGGTACAGAAAATACTTATTTTGAAAATATATATAGGAAATAATATAGTCTTATAGGAAATAATATCTTTTGTTAGCAATCAGGAAAATAAAGTTGTTAAACTTAGCAAAAAAATATTTACCAAACTTTGAAATTTAGATAACTTTCTTTTGTTTAAAACCTCATATTTTAGGAAAGGACAATTCATTGATTGCAGAAATGAACCTGAAACTTATTTTATGTATCATTCATAGTACAGTAGAACTCCAATGATCCGAATCAATTGGGACCAGACACCAGACCGAATCCGGAAACTTTGATAATTTACGAGAAAAAGTTATTTCTTATTTTAAAATAAACAAATTTTGCTTTAGTATGTAATGACGATGAAACAATTTTGTTTATATTTTGTACTTACATACTGTAATAAGATGTATCATTGCTGGAACATATCGGTCAAAGTCATTTGTTTCGCTATCTTTACTCGTTTCCGTGCAGCAAAGTCTCGCATGCGTTTGACGGTGAGTAGTTGAGAGTGGTTGCCTCGAACATCGCGGCCTCGGAACATCCAGGAATTTTCACTAGGATGTTTCCTATGTCTTCAACTGACACATCGACCGTTTTGTATCATTCAACGATAAGAAACTTTTCAAATGCAAATTTTGACGAGTTCTTTGTTTCTCAAAGCGACCCGGATAATTGGAGTTCTACTGTATTTGATTTTTTGTAGCACTGTTTTATAGAAATTATTTATAACTCTTAGTTTCTAAACATGAAATTTGAAAACTTCTTCTATTTTAGCTTTCGTATAGGGAAAATCTCCAATTTAAAAAAATGAAAATCAAGTAAAGAGTTTCCACATAATGCAAAACTTATAACACTAATTTATCTTACCTTTCATCACATTATTTTGTTGAACTTCTTTGCGTAGTGATGTTTTCTTACAAACTAAGTAAGTTACTGTAATGTTTCATAAAATTAATCTTAAATTTCTTTTCATGTTTATTCTCTGAAGATCAAACTCATGACCCACATCTTTCCAACATTAATATCCTTTAGGTAAAGATTGTATTTACTTTTTTTTATTCCCTCTATTCCCAATCCTGTTAATTATTATCCACTAATCAGGTATTAATACAGTTTATTCATAATACCTTGTCTTCCATAATTACAGTCTTATTGTATATGGTTGAATAGAGCAGACTTCAAAATAACTTAAATATTTACTTATTTTTCTTTATATCTACTGTTAAAATCATTAGTTTAAAAGTTACTACATTACTACATTTTCAAACTGATGTATTTTTCATTTACGTATTTCATCAATTAAAAATTTTATTACATAGCTATATTTTTCAATTTGTATGTCTTTAGAAGAAAATTCCTGGATATTTTCTTGACGAATATTTTCAAAGGATTACTAACGAGAAATTTGCATAACTATACTACTATAACTAAAATTGTTTAGTATTTGCACCAAACTAAACTAATAACTGCTCGTCACACAGTACGAAAACAATCTAATAGGGTGAATCCATTCATTCAGGCATTAAAAATAATTTGTTAGCCTCATAACCTTCTATTTTTTTTAAGTAGTATATACCTGAGGCATATGTATAGCATGTTCAGTTTTTGCAAAATAATTTTTGTTTTTGTTAAAGAAATAAGACCTTTGGAAAGGTGGTTAAAAATATTCAATTTTACTTGTCAAGAATGTTGCGCTGTACTTAAAATTTTGCTACGCTTACACTATTAGATACACTTGTCTTGTTTTTTGCTAGTGATACTTAAATATATTTATTATATGTATTAGTAATAAGGGTAGAAATGACTTGTTAGGATTTGATTCGTTTGATGAACTGGCATCTGGTTAACGAAACACTGAGCTTTGAGGACAATACGTTTATTATTCGTTAAATGCGGAGAGCGACAGTATAGTTGAATATTAATCGATACAATAGGTTGAACAGAGGTCCTAAGAACTTGAGGCCATGAACAAAAATTCACTTCAAACACAGAAACATCAATACTTCACCATAAAAGGGAACAACAAAAACGTATCCAAGTTTCCCCAAAAATTGCCTTAGACATCAGCAAACAACAATCAGTCAAGTTATAGACGATAGAGTTAACACATGTGCATCTTATGCTAATTCTTAAATTTTGTGTATTTCCCTTTAGGCAACACCAACTTACAAATAATAGTATCCTGCATATCCTCCCCCTTTCTTTCTTTTTACGAATTCAAAAACTTCTCGTCATAAACTATCTTCCCGCTGTTCAAATTTCAACTTCTCACTTTACGAAATTTCCTGCTTTCCGTCTTCCGATTCAACATTTACTCGATCACCCCTTTGCATTTCTAAATTATCCTGAATTTCTACGAAATCTATTTTCTCTCCATGCCCCTTATTATCATTGCAACTAACTTCGTTTTACGATTCAACTATATCAGCCGAATTTCTATTTTTCTCTGTTATGTTACTGCGTGTGTGGTAACTACACCTCTCTCTCCAAACGATTGACCTGAAAACGTTGAAATCGTACAATGACAATAAACCTTCGTTACATAAAGGGAAGGTGTAATTGCACAACAAAATTTATACTCCCGAATCTCCATCTTTGCTTCTTCCCGATAACCTCAGCTTCAAAACCTTAATATTCACCCATATTCGATTTCCAACAGCCCCTTCTAAGACCACTTGACCGGATCTCGACTCCACTGTCGATTATAAATTCGGCTGAACTGAACTATCCCCGTGCCCCGTCCACACCGGAGAAGCCGAGCTAAACATGGATGATTGATTAATCCCGGAGACAGGTTTGGTGAATCAATCTCTCTGGTTTTTGTGGTTTGACAGCTCGGACACAAAATGTTCCGTGTGCTCGCGATCAATCTGGTTGGTTGTGTGTTGAAGTTAAACTGCAAACTTATTGTTTGAAGCAAATTGTTTAAGGGTCACGTTCTTTACGAAGTCGGCGCATAATCGCGAGTGCAGCGTATTTTATTATTGACAATTTATTAAAGAGAAATAGGAAGTAAAGTTCACAAAAAGGGCGACACTGGGTGACACCCGTGATGGAAAATATTCTCAGGAGCCCAAAGACTGAAAATGTGTACGTCTTATCTTACTTTGACACTTAATAAACCCTAAACTAATCGCCGCCTCGGAAAAATATCTTCTCCATCGTAATCACTGTACAATTTTGAACAAACCATGTTTTCAATCCTGCGGCTGTGGCAACCACTATATTAACATATGTATATCCATACGTACTTGCAAAATTGATATTAAGCAGATTATTTCCCAACAAAATAAAAATTTCTTACTGAATATTTCACTCATATGTTACAACATATTGAATGTTTCTTTCAATGAGCCATTTTTCGGTAACACGTAATAATATTGCAGTGTGACAATTTTAAATTTTCTTTAATTGCAAAAAAGATTAAATACATTTTAAATATCTACCTTTTATTTATTTTAAACTGCCCACTGCGTGGGGATTGCTAAGAATTCCCATTTGGTTTGCGAAGCCTATTGGAAAACATCAATCATGACTTTGGTTTGCCTCACAAACCAAAAGGAAATTCGTAGCTTATTGGAATAGATTCCCTGCAAATTCTAATTTGATTTGCTTCGCAAACCAAACTATGAACTATGATTTGCTTCTCAAACAAACACTACAGACAACGCCGTAATGACCTCGTCATTGTCAAATTCGAATTGCGAATAGATTCAATCGGCGTCACATCACAATCTCTTGCGAAAATATAAATATTTAATTGAAAAATTATTTATTAAAAGAAAATCAAATGCAAGGTAAAGATTTAGGGGTTTAGATTTACAGATTTTCCACAGATTTCGAATCTGTTAAAATTTTTAATCTATATTTAACGATCCCGATTTTACGAAAAAGTACTAAACAATGCCACTCAATATGTTTTTTGATTTATTTTGCTTTTCTTCGCTGTGAAATGGTTTGAGCGTAGGAAATGAAATCTGTGATATTTCGAATCAAACGAAAGTCATTCTTCACGGAAAGTGGCGTTCGTATTGGAAAAAAATATGTTTCAATTTAAAAATTATCTATTTATCGAAAATCATATTTTTTATGTATAGGTCTAATGTGAAATTGTCCGCTGATATGAAATCCGTTGAAAATTTTACTCTATCTTTAACGATCAAGGTGATAAGAAAAAAGAACTACATACTGAAAATATCAAAAAATTACGGGGGTTGGCGAGCTTAAGCTCCCTAGTAGATAAAAGGAAATGTAAGTCTGTCTCTTAGTTTGTTTGTTTCCGACAGGCAAAGTCCTTATGATTCTATAGCGCTTACAGTAATGGCATGTGGCACACAGTTACTCCGAATTTTTTACGCGGGGAGTTTTAAAATTCAACCTAGAACATTTTAAAATGAATTTAATTATTATTGAATGCAACAGTACAGAAGATCCCAGATTCTATATTTATTTTTTTTTCGTTTCCGTTTTCATTTTGCGCCGATAAATGATTTTCCAGCAGACGGTTTTAACTTTAGTTATGTTGTGCTTTTTTCAATCTCCCAAATCGTTAAAAATAGAGTAGAAATTTCAAATGTTTTGAAATCTGCGGAAAATTTCATATTAGATCGATAGCTAAAAATATGATTTTCTTTAAACAGATAAAACTTTTTAATTGAATATCTTTCTTTTTTGTAATATCGGGATCGTTAAAGATAGATTAAAAATTTCAACGGATTTGAAATCTATGGAAAATTTGACACCAGATAGATACCTTATACATTTGAATTAGTTTTAATAAATAATTTTTCAATCAAATATTGATATTTTCGCCAGAGATTGTGACGTCATGCTGAATTCCCATTTGGTTCGTTCCTCATTGAATTCCCTGACTTATTCATCCAAGGATCTGTGAAGTTGCAAGGAATGAGGCGGCATCGCCTCATTAAAATTTAAGTTGTCGTGTTTTTTTCTTTTTAGTGTTTTCAGAATCGGTAAGGACATGACAAGAATGCTGTAGGGTACTGCTAGTTGAAAATAAACGCACTGATGAGGATGTCGAGTTGGAACTCAAGCAGGACGTTTCTATTCTTGATAAACACCGAGCTGTGGTAAGCATATCTAAAGTCGAAATTAATTCAAATATCTTCCTATTTCAGAAAAGTAAATCTTGTATATTATTTCCTTGCTTTCTTGTGTTCTCAAATTTATACCTGGAATGAAAATTACCTTCTGCTGCATTAATATTATTACGAGTAAACACATACCTCATGCGTATAATCTAAAAATATGTCAATGAATCATGCGATTTTTATACCTTTTCATTTAGAGTTTTTAGTATGTACAATTTCACATTTCTTTAAAGTAATTTGGAAGGAATTTTTTTTGCGATGTCAGACACCCTCAGACCATTTAGTGTTTGCAGCAAGATTTTCCAAAGATTTTTAACATTGAGAACATACTTGTACTGGCACAGTAAGCCAAAACGAGAGTGGATAACCTTCAAATTGAAGATTTCGTGATGTAAATATCATGGTCAATAAAAAAAATCAGAAACTAATTGTTGCATTCGTTCCTTTTAAAACGGCATTTGATAGAGTCGCGAATTACCAACTGTATGGTTACGGAGGGTGACTTTTTCAAGATTAACTTATGCGATAAAGAAATTTACGCAAATTTAGAGCCGCTGATAGAGTCACGACTGAGAGGTACGAGTTCAAAACTAGTTCCAATTAAAGACCGTCGTGTACGTAGGGACTGGTGCATGTTAAATCTGTTGTGTCTTCACATTTTTCTCACGATAGCGTGATATGAAGTTTGTAAAGTGGGGTACCAGTTCCGATGTGAACTTCGTCATCTGACAGTTGTTCAAACTTACCGGGTGTTATCCTCGGATCTTTTCGTTCAGGATTGATCCGTACAGTCGACAATTCAATTGATTCAAAAGTTTAATCACAATTTTTAGAAATACGAAAATTTTACAAAATAAGAGAATTTTCGGTACAGAAAATACTTATTTTGAAAATTAGACTTATAAGAAATAATATCTTTTGTAAGTAAACAGTAAAGTAGAGTTGTTATAACTTAGCAAAAAATATTTACCAAACTTTGAAATTTAGATAATTTTCTTTTGTTTAAAACCTCATAATTTAGGAATGGACAATTCATTGATTGCAGAAATGAACCTGAAACTTATTTTATGTATCATTCATAGTACAGTAGAACTACAATTATCCGAATCAATTGGGACCAGACACCAAACCAAATCCGGAAAATTTGTTAATTTACGAGAAAAAGTTATTTCTTATTAAAAAAAACGAATTTTGCTTTAGAAGGTAAAGACGATGGAACAATTTTGTTTATATTTTGTACTTATATACTATAATAAGATGTATCATTGCTGTAACATATAGGGTAAAGTCATTTGTTTCACTATCTTTACTCGTTTCCGTGCAGCAAAGTCTCGCATGCGTTTGACGGTGAGTAGTTGAAGGTGGTCGCATTCCACTCCATCCATTTTAGCGCTGTGTCAAGACACAAAAATGTCTTACATACTGACGGTCCCGCGTCTGGTTGAGTAGCAATGTCATCGTCATCAATGAGTTCTTATCTCACATTTCGAATCAGTTCATCATCACTAAGATTTTGGAATCCAAGTTTCAAAGAATCATACATCAGCTACTCGCCTGCGTCCACTCGGAACATCCAGGAATTTTCACTAGGATGTTTCCTATGTCTTCAACTGACACATCGACCGTTTTTAATCATTCACCGATAAGAAACTTTTCAAATGCGGATTTTGCCGAGTTCTTTGTTTCACAAAGCGATCCGGATAATCGGAGTTCTACTGTATTTGATTATGTGTAGCACTGTTTTATAGAAAGTATTTACAACTGTTTGTTTCTATTCTTAAAATTTGCAAGATTTTTCTATTTTAACTTTCGTATATGGAAAATCTGCAACTTATATAAAATGAAAATCAAGTAAGAGTTTACACATAATGCAAAATTTATGACACTAATTTATCTTACCTTTCATCACATTATTTTGTTGAACTTCTTTGCCTAGTGATGTTTTCTTACAAACTAAATAAGTTACTGTATAATGTTTCATAAAATTAATCTTAAATTTCTTTTGATGTTTATTCTCTGAAGATCAAACCCATGACCCACGTTTTTCCAACATTAATATCCTTTAGCTAATGATTGTATTTACTTTTTTTTTATTCCCTCTATTCCCAATCCTGTTAATTATTATCCACTAATCAGGTAATAATACAGTTTATTCATAATACCTTGTCTTCCACCATTACAGTCTTATTGAGTATGGTTGAATAGAGCAGACTTCAAAATAACTTAAATGTTTACTTACTTTTCTTTATATCCACTGTTAAAATCATTAGTTTAGAAGTATGTACTACATTTTCAAACTGATGAATTTTTACGTATTTCAACAATTAAAAAATATTTTGCATAGCTATATTTTTAAATTTGTATGTCTTTAGAAGAAAATTCCTGGATATTTTCTTGACGAATATTTTCAAAGGATTACTAACGAGAAATTTGCATAACTATACTACTATAACTAAAATTGTTTAGTATTTGCACCAAACTAAACTAATAACTGCTCGTCACACAATACGAAAACAATCTAATAGGGTGAATCCATTCTTTCAGGCATTAAAAATAATTTGTTAGCCTCATAACCTTCTATTTTTTTTTAATTAGTATATACCTGAGGCATATGTATAGCACGTTCAGTTTTTGCAAAAAATTTTTTGTTTTTGTCAAAGAAATAAGACCTTTGGAAAGGTGGTTAAAAGTATTCAATTTTACTTGTCAAGAATGTTGCGCTGTACTTAAAATTTTGCTACGCTTACACTATTAGATACACTTGTCTTGTTTTTTGCTAGTGATACTTAAATATATTTATTATATGTATTAGTAATAAGGGTAGAAATGTTTTGTTAGTATTTGGTTCGTTTGATGAACTGGCATCTGGTTAACGAAACACTGAGCTTTGAGGACAAGTCGTTTATTATTCGTTAAATGCGGAGAGCGACATTATAGTTGAATATTAATCTATATAATAGGTTGCACAGAGGTCCTAAGAATTTGAGGCCATAAACAAAAATTCACTTCAAACACAGAAACATCAATACTTCACCATAAAACGGAACAACAACAAAAACGTACCGAAGTTTCCCCAAAAAGTCTTTAATCAGTCAAATTATAGACGACAGAGTTAACACTAGTGCATCGTATGCTAATTCTTAAATTGTGTGTATTTCCCTTTAGGCAACACCAACTTACAAATAATAGTATCCTGCATATCCTCCCCCTTTCTTTCTTTTTACGAATTCAAAAACTTCTCGTCATAAACTATCTTCCCGCTGTTCAAATTTCAACTTCTCACTTTCCGAAATTTCCTGCTTTCCGTCTTCCGAATCAACATTTACTCGATCACCCCTTTCAATTTCTAAATTATCCTGAATTTCTACGAAATCTATTTTCTCTCCATGCCCCTTATTATCATTGCAACTAACTTCGTTTTACGATTCAACTATATCAGCCGAATTTCCATTTTTCTCTGTTATGTTACTGCGTGTGTGGTAACTACACCTCTCTCTCCAAACGATTGACCTGAAAACGTTGAAATCGTACAATGGCAATAAAACTTCGTTACATAAAGGGAAGGTGTAATTGCACAACAAATTTCTACTCCCGAATCTCCATCTTTGCTTCTTCCTGATAACCTCAGCTTCAAAACCTTAATATTCACCCATATTCGATTTCCAAAAGCCCCTTCTAAGACCACTTGACCAGATCTCGACTCCAGTGTCGATTATAAATTCGGCTGAACTGAAATATCCCCGAGCCCCGTTCACACCGGAGAAGCCGAGCTAAACATGGATGATTGATTAATCCCGGACACAGGTTTCGTTAATCAATCTCTCTGGTTTGACAGCTCGGACACAAAATGTTCGGTGTGCTCGCGATCAATCTGGTTGGTTGTGTGTTGAAGTTAAACTGCAAACTTATTGTTTGAAGCAAATTGTTTAAAGGTCCCGTTCTTTACGAAGTCGGCGCATAATCGCGAGTGCAGCGTATTTTATTATTGACAATTTATTAAAGAGAAATAGGAAGAAAAGTTCACAAAAAGGGTGACACCCGTGATGGAAAATCTCATATTCTCAGGAGCCAAAAGACTGAAAATGTGTACGTCTTATCCTAATTTGACACTTAATAAACCCTAAACTAATCGCCGCCTCGGAAAATAATCTTCTTCTTCGTAATCCCTGTACAATTTTGAACAAACTACGTTTTCAATCCTGCGGCTGCTTTATTAACATATGTATATCCATACGTACTTGCAAAATTGATATTAAGCAGATTATTTCTTTACAACATAAAAATGTTTTACTAAATATTTCACTCATATGTTACAACATATTGAATGTTTCTTTTAATGCGCCATTTTTCGGTAAAACGTAATAATATTGCTGTGCCACAATTTTAAATTTTCTTTAATTGCAAAAAAGATTAAATACATTTTAAATATCCACCTCTTATTTATCTTAAACTAGCCACTGCGTGGGTATTGCTAAGAATAGCCATTTGGTTTGCGAAGGCTATTGGACAATTAAGCAATCATGACATTGGTTTGCCTCACAAACCAAATGGAAATTCATAGCCTATTGGAATAGATTCCCTGCTAATTCTAATTTGATTTTCTTCGGTAACCAAATTAAGAACTATGATTTGCTTCTCAAACAAACACCACAGACTACGCCGTAATGACCTCGTCATTGTCAAATTCGAATTGCGAAGAGATTCAATCGTCGTGACGTCACAATCTCTCGCGAACATATAAATATTTAATTGAAAAATTATTTATTAAAAGAAAATCAACTGTAAGGTAGAGGTGTAGGGGTTTAGATTTAGAGATTTTCCACAGATTGCGAATCTGTTAAAATTTTTAATCCATCTTTAACGATCCCGATTTTACGAAAAAGTACTAAACAATGTTTTTTATTTGTTTTGCTTTTCTTCGCTGTGAAATGGTTTGAGCGTAGGAAATGAAATCTGTGATATCTCGAATCAAACGAAAGTCATTCTTCACAGAAAGTGGCGTTCGTATTGGAAAAAATATAAGTTTCAATTTAAAAATTATTTATTTATCGAAAATCATATTTTTAGGTATAGATCTAATGTGAAATTATCCGCAGATATGAAATCCGTTGAAAATTTTACTCTATCTTTAACGATCAAGGTGATAAGAAAAAAGAACTACATAACTAAAGTTAAAACTTTATTTGTTTTTTTAGACTTCTGACAAATATTTCTCCGCAAAATGAAATCGGAAGCGGAAAAAATAAATTTAGTATCTGCCAACTCGTTTTGCAGTTGTCATTCCAAAGAAAACAATAATAATTAAATTCCAATAAATAAATTTAAAATGTTTTAGATTGAATTTTAAAATTCGGGCTCAACACAAAAATAGCAAAAACTTCGGACTACCCGTGCAGTGTGCCAAATTTCATTATTGTAAGTGCAATAGATTCGTCAGGACATTGCGTAGTAGAGGTCGGATATTTCATTTTAGAATAGCAGAGATTTAGACCAAGACCACTATTTCGTCTAAATACACATGGATGGACGCATCAATTTTGACATTAATATGGGCAGATTACATTTTCACACCTAAGTTTTAATCGTCAACGATGTATAGCAAAATACACAATGCTTACAAATAGACTACTTAAATAATAGTATCACTTTAAAATCCGAAGAAAAATAAATATTTCTATTTTCCGATCCCGTTTTTTGACGATGGCCCTTGGTGATTGATTGAACGTCGAGCAATGGAACCAAAAAACGCCGTCCAAATCAAGCGAGCACAAACACTTGCTTTCCTTTGATGTACCGACAAGAAGCGGATCATTTTGGTTGTGCTCACACTGCTCAATTCACCGTCTACACTGAACGAGCTATCAATCAAACTTGTCTCCGGTGTTAATCAATCATCCATGTTTAGCTCGGCTTCTCCGGTGTGGACGGGGCTTAAGCTTATCCTAGCTAGAATGTCATCCCTTTTGACCTTGGCGTTTCTTGGAGGGGGAACATAATGAAAAATTATATTTATTTAGAGTAGATCCAGGTCGTTTTTTTTATCTCGGTCTAGGGTAGTCATATCTGGGGATTTGGTGTATAGAATCGTTATTATGATAGGAGAGTTTTGCGTAGAAATTTGTACTGAGTTTATAAAAAAACTCTTTGATCTCGTACATCTTAACTTCTTCCCTAATTTTTATGTTGCGGTTGAACCACGGGCTGTCTATAGCTATTCGAAGGGTAATGTTTTGGAAAGATTCTTTTTATGTGAGTTTCAGGAGCAAATCCCCAGACAGGACTAGTGTAGGTGACCATTGTTCGTAACATTGGTTTGTACAGGATCACTTTGTTTTGGAGCGTTGTTTTCGATTTTCTATTTATTAAGGGTTAAATTAAATTATACACACGCGCAAATAGGAACGTTTTCGTAATAGAAGACATATGTCTATACCAGACTAGTTAGGAGTCTTAAGATGACTCCAAGGTATTTGCAGTCTGGTACATTTCGGAGCCAAAGAGCTTGAGTGGAGGAAGAGGGTTGATTTTCTTTCGAGTGAACATTATAGCTTGGCATTTGTATGCGTTCAATTGGATTTTCCAGTTTATGAGCAAGGACTCGAGTTTATGGAGATATTGTTTGAGTGTGAGCCACAATGGATTGAAAGTCTTGGTTCTAGCCAGTACCGCTGTTTCGTCGGCGAACATGCATAGGAGGGTATTGTTTCTTGTGATGTCATATACGTAAATGTTGATAATTTGGACCCGAGTATGGAACCCTATGGGGTGCCAGCTTGAATTGAACGAAGGATGGAATAATCTTGGTTGACCCGAACAATAAAATGCCTACGTGAAAGGTAGGAATGAATGATGAGGAAAAGAGTGAGGGTGAAAAAGTAATGAATGAGTTTGTAAATTAGACCATAAACCCAAACTCGATGTAAGCCTTGCTCCAGCGGTGCCAACGGTATTATTACAATGGTAAGTAAGCGTTCGTATTCTCTCGACCACCAGCTTGAGCACCTGTTTCTATGCGATATTTTAGCATGATTCATTATTTCTATACACATTTCAATAAAGCATGTCTAAGATTTTTTTTATGGTCTTATAGGTGTACTGTTCTATATATGAGTGTGTTGATTACTTTTGATAAGTTTTTTTTTCAGTAATCAGGGTCATTACACAAAATAATTAATTTAAACTTAACTATTCAAAAAATGCTCACATATTCTCATAGATTATTGGTATGGATAGTTAAAAGATGGCTTTTTTTTAGAAAAATTAGTTGGAATTGAGATCAAATCGAAAAATTCTGATTTTTAACACTATTTACGTACTACCAATGAAATTAGCATCCATAGTTGCTAAGTACAAATAATTTCTTTTACAGTATTTTATTATGTAATGTGAATGAAACATAAAATAAGCAAAATGAAATGGAAAGATCTTTAAATAATTATCTAGTTTATTAACTATTTCAGTGTCAACAAAATTCTTTAATTCGCTGACCAGCACATGACCTATGAAGCAAAAAAAAAAAAAATAGAATGAATCAGAAATACAACTTAATTTTTTTAACTTTTTTATACCCTGTGAGGCCAAGTGCTATAGAACCTCTCTATAACCAAGTGCTATCGAACAGTAGCTACCGATACTCAGTGGCGGATCAAGTCAAGTGTTGCCCCAAGCGGTAAAAATTTCGGGGCCCTCAAACTCAAGTTGGAAAAAAAAGTTTCAAGAAAACTCTCAATAAGTTATTAACAAAAAAGAAAAGTAATAAAAAATGTCATGCCATAACACATTAAATAAATTCATTAAAAAAAAAACATTTTTACATGAATTTCCGTTTTGCAAATTCGTCAATTATTTTGGCAGTGTCATTTCGGTTTAAAATTTATTACTCTATATACAGAATGACCATATTATTAAATCTTTTCTCGTAGTACTGAAATAATTATAACGATGTTTTCCTGACGCATTATGTAAAGTTTAAAAAAATTTCAATAATATTTCAACATTTGGAAATGTACAAGACATTTTTTTGGCGGCTCGATAGATGTCTAGTGTAGTTTTTATGGTGTCCTCGTTTTCTTATAGAAAGATTAAACAATCGTCAAATTAATCTTCAAAAGAACAAACATCAATGTCCTTTTTGAAAATATCCTTCAACTTTTGTATCGTGTTCTTTTTTCAATTGATAAATCCCAATAAAAAGATATTCGAAAAGGCTCCCCAACAACTTCATACGTCTGAGTTCTTTTCGATAATCTGCCTTGGTGTTATCATATATGACATAAACTGAATTGACAATGAAATTTTCTCATGTAAATTCATGTTCAACTTCTCTGTTTTCATCAAAAACATTTTTTTCCCCTTTGTTGTCTGCGAGTTTGTCCATCTTCAACATTAAATGTTAGCCCTGATGAATCAGTCGCATCTTTTTCAAATTCTTCTATGAAATAATTAATAAAATTTTTAATGACTTCAATAGAATAGATCCTTTTAATAGTTCGCATTCCACTGATTGCATTGATTTACTAGTAACATTTATTTTTTGTAAAATAGTATTCCAAAATAACTGTTTCATTTTTGTCCATTTTCTTCAAATGTGAAATTGCCTTTGCTGTGGTAATTTTTTTCTTCTTCTGAATTATAAATTTCACTTAAAGCCTCTTTTATATGGGTGAAACCAAGTTTTACAGCTAATACAGCATCTACTTTTTTGTGCTGACCATCTTGCATCAGAAATCTTCCACTGAGGAGGAATGTTTGTACATTTCTAGATTTCTGGTTAAAATTTTCCAGCGATGGGTTGACGGGAAAAAAAATGTGAATATGTTCTGCACAAACATAGAATACTGAATAGAAGCGCTACACGTTTATGCATTGAAATTTCCAATTAAATTTAAGAAATGATTAGTACACGGAATTCAAACCGCCCTTGGGCTATGTTCTTTTAAACATTCTTGCAAACCTGAGTACTTCTCTGACATATTGGGAGCATTATTAAATGATTGTCCTCAACAGTTTTCAATATCCACTCCTATTTTAATTAAAATTTGCAAAACTTCTTGTTCCAAATATGTTTATCGATGGGAATAAATTCCACAACTGGCAAGATAATAAAAAGTTTTATTTTCCAGTAAATTTAAAAAATGTAAAAGTAAGCTATCTATGGAATTCAACGAAGTCAAGAGAGGGTCTAAAAATAATCCCAAATAAAATCGTGGAGAAAAGACTTGATGAAATTGAAGACATTTAGGCTATAACGACATTAGTTAAAGAACTGGTTTGTCTGTTGGGGGGGGCCTGCACTAAAGTATTGTAAATATTGAGTATGAGTGCTATACTGGTGTTCAAAAAGTTATTTTTTTTTAATAAAAAAGAGAAAAAAAAGCCATAATTAAGTATTATTTTTTATACAGAAAGTCTCTGTAAAGATTATAATTTAGAAGGTTCAAAAGACCCATTCAAGATGTATATTTACGGTTGTATATTCTATTAAGTAAATATTGAGAAAAAAGTTAGACGCACTGTTAGCGTAACTACTAAAAATTGTCAAGACCTGTATAAATTTTTTCTCAATAAATGAGGAACCGCTTGTTCTGGTCCCAAATCGTCGCCGCTTGGCTTCGGCCGGGTCGGTGTAATAAGCATACCCTGTGAGGCCATTCTTGGCGCCATACCCACTTGCTTGTAGTAACTTGCGAGTCGTTGGCGGCCTTTCCTGTGAGGTTCGATTCCGCTTGGAGTGCATTTCTCTTTTCTGTGTCAATAAATTTTTGCTGACGCATGGCCAAATATGGCGCCATAAAATCCCGAATCCAACCCATCTTGTACCCAGTTTTGGACTAAAAATGTGTTGCCTAAAAATATGCTATAACACAAACAAAAAAAGTCTTAAAAAAGTAATTGCAACTTTTTTCGAATGTCTGCCAATGAAAGGCCTACGCAGTAAACAAAATAGACCCAAATTGGAAAATAAAATTATTTTTTAATAGAATTCGGAATTACATTTTATCCAAAATTTAATTAAGGTGTCTAAATATGCAACATAATTTCTAAAAATAACAAACTAGCGTAAAATGATAGAAATTCTGAAAAATTCCCCATAGTTTAAAAGTTATGTAAAATCCTCAACTTTGTACCAAAATTAACTTGTATTTTTTAAAGCGTTTGCTTTCACTTAAACAATGCTTATTCTTGCTAGAAATATGTTAAAGTCGTCAAAATACTATTCACTCTCATTTGAAAATTCTTCAGAATAAAAATATATTCAATCCTTGAAAAGATCAGCATAACATATTCAGGCCTAAGTTGTACTATTCTTCAAATGGAGTTTTTATTTGTATATACCTATACTAATTTATTTATTCAGTAAAGTTAACATTTTAAATATATATTTTTCAGAAAATTTGATTTCCATCTTACAGTGGCTACCACTCTTCATTCAACAGCCTTGCGTTCGAATCCCGATCTCTATGAATGTTCAAAGTGGTTTGGAATCCACTTTGAAGTCGTAAGTTGTGGTCTAATCGGGCGCATCCATTATTTTTATCTCGAGAGGCTGAATTTGTTTCATAAGATCTCTATTTTTAGGTGGTAATTTGAAATGTTGAGCAACCCATAAATGCAATGAGTTGTAATTTTTAAAGTATAAATTATTCCGAGAGTATTTGAAGAGCGCGTTCTCCTCGAAACATGTTAGAGATGAACAGATCAAAGTTAGACCAAAAGACATTCTTATGAATTACGAATACAAATATTTCCTCTTAATATTATTTTATTCTTGTATTTCATATTTTTGAAAAGATACTAGAACGAATGTTACGCATTTTAACCTATATTTTCAATTGAACGAGATTCTCTTAAAATACCAATTTTGTTTTTCAGTTTTTGTTGTAAATGGAAATATTAGATATCATAAAAGAATTGAATTGATCTGATTGAAATTAAAATAGATTTCGAGCTTTTGATAGCCTTACTAATACTTTGATAGCCTTTAATACTATCAATTAGAATTGAAATTTTGATTACAAAATGCTCATAAGAAAGAATTTAAAACTCAGTTTTCCAAATGAAAAGCAAATAGAAGGAATTTAATATCACTTGGTTTCACACTTAATTTATCAATTGATGCAGGAAAGAATTCGTATCATTAATTCGTCGGTTAATATCACCGAAGTCGGTGTGTTCATGTGAAACACTGCTTGTGCTTCATTTTAACATATGCTCGTGAAATTCCATTATTCATATTTTTTTTAGCGTATGTGCTTGGTTTTTAAAATATTTATTTAAATTTCCAAATTTATTTACAAGAACATTGATCTGATTTTTTAATACTATCAACTCATTAAACGTCATAAATGTTGGATTCATAAATTAAAAAAAAAGCTGTGCTCAATTGGCTGTTTATTGTTAGTATCATTTCAAGCTCTCAACTTAAGAAAATTAGTATTTGTTAGTAATTTCAATAATTTTCATGCAATTTTTCAGAGTTTTATTGTATGATAATTTTAAAAAATCGCAGTGGTACTTCCATAACTTTTATGGTATTTTAGTGAACGTTACACTGAAGCAACACAACGGGCTATTGATGACGGTCGAAGATCAACACCCGAAGGGAACGATAAGAGGATCAACACCCGAAGAGAAAGATAAGAGAACAACACCACGTAAGTTTGAACTATGGTTAGATGACGAGGTCACACCTGAGCTGGAATTTTATCCTCTGCGAATGAAAAATAAATTATAAGTGTCCGAAGATGTATACTGAGAGAGTTGGAATTTTAAAATGTGTTTATCTAACTATTGAAAATCACGCATTAGAAATTTCAACATTTGATCTCATTTTATCATCACAAAAATTTATTCCAGTTGTCAATATAAGGGTGAACTGAAGTTCCATTAAACAGTTTTTCATTTGTTCCAAAAACAATTCATGAATATGTAATGGTCTTCTGATGTAAACTTTTAAAAACTAAATTAGCTTCATATTTTTTTCATCTCGATTTTTCTGGGTTGATTCTTGACCAGCTCCCCGGGGGAGACCCCTTGACAGTATTCTAAGAGATGCTAAAGTTGTTCAACTAACAAATAGATTTAATTGAGACACGTTTTTACAAAAGGGAACAAATGCTAAAATTGAAAAATATATTTTTTGATTGATTCTTATATAATATTTCAAGCGGAATCGAATGGCGACATTGAATTTGTTAAAACACGACCCTAGTCACAAAGTATATAAAGGAAAATAGAAATTTTTATTAGATGAGTGACAGAACCTAAACGTGTTCATTGATCTCTATTCTTTTTTATTTTAAAGGTGTCAGCTAAAACTGTTTGTTAATAGTCTTTAATTTTATTTTGTAAGAAATCGTTATGCTTCCTTCACTTTACCACCGCTTAACGAAGGAAAAAAAGAAGAGAAAGGAAGTTTCTATGTACGTTTTACTAGAGCTACAAAATGGCTATTGACGAAGGTCCAGAATCAATGCCATAGGAGAGATCCGAGGACACTACCTCATAATTTTGGAAACCCAGTCTTCAAACTTCCACACCACACCAACGTGAGGACATTTGGTCCACGACGGATTTAACTTGCACGAGTCCCCTCTACACTTCGAATCTTTAGCTGAGCAGCACACGAGTGCGTGGAGAGGTGATCAATAGTACATCCGGTCGATGCTGCTGAATGGTAATGAAAAGGCAAGGCATACTCTAAATCAATCTTGGAGGGGGAAAATGATGAAAAATTCTATTTATTTAGAGTAGATCCAGGTCGTTTTTTTTTTTATCTCGGTCTAGGGTAGTCGTATCTGGGGATTTGGAGTATAGAATAGTTATTATGACAGGAGAGTTTTGTGTAGAAATTTGTACTGAGTTTATAAAAAAACTCTTTGATCTCGTACATCTTAACTTCTTCCCTAATTTTTATGTTGCGGTTGAACCACGGGCTGTCTATAGCTATTCGAAGGGTAATGTTTTGGAAAGATTCTTTTTATGTGAGTTTCAGGAGCAAATCTAGTGTAGGTGACCATTGTTCGTAACATTGGTTTGTACAGGATCACTTTGTTTTGGAGCGTTGTTTTCGATTTTCTATTTATTAAGGGTTAAATTAAATTATACACACGCGCAAATAGGAACGTTTTCGTAATAGAAGACATATGTCTATACCAGACTAGTTTGGAGTCTTAAGATGACTCCAAGGTATTTGCAGTCTGGTACATTTCGGAGCCAAAGAGCTTGAGTGGAGGAAGAGGGTTGATTTTCTTTCGAGTGAACATTATAGCTTGGCATTTGTATGCGTTCAATTGGATTTTCCAGTTTATGAGCAAGGACACGAGTTTATGGAGATATTGTTTGAGTGTGAGCCACAATGGATTGAAAGTCTTGGTTCTAGCCAGTACCGCTGTTTCGTCGGCGAACATGCATAGGAGGGTATTGTTTCTTGTGATGTCATATACGTAAATGTTGATAATTTGGACCCGAGTATGGAACCCTATGGGGTGCCAGCTTGAATTGAACGAAGGATGGAATAATCTTGGTTGACCCGAACAATAAAATGCCTACGTGAAAGGTAGGAATGAATGATGAGGAAAAGAGTGAGGGTGAAAAAGTAATGAATGAGTTTGTAAATTAGACCATAAACCCAAACTCGATGTAAGCCTTGCTCCAGCGGTGCCAACGGTATTATTACAATGGTAAGTAAGCGTTCGTATTCTCTCGACCACCAGCTTGAGCACCTGTTTCTATGCGATATTTTAGCATGATTCATTATTTCTATACACATTTCAATAAAGCATGTCTAAGATTTTTTTTATGGTCTTATAGGTGTACTGTTCTATATATGAGTGTGTTGATTACTTTTGATAAGTTTTTTTTTCAGTAATCAGGGTCATTACACAAAATAATTAATTTAAACTTAACTATTCAAAAAATGCTCACATATTCTCATAGATTATTGGTATGGATAGTTAAAAGATGGCTTTTTTTTAGAAAAATTAGTTGGAATTGAGATCAAATCGAAAAATTCTGATTTTTAACACTATTTACGTACTACCAATGAAATTAGCATCCATAGTTGCTAAGTACAAATAATTTCTTTTACAGTATTTTATTATGTAATGTGAATGAAACATAAAATAAGCAAAATGAAATGGAAAGATCTTTAAATAATTATCTAGTTTATTAACTATTTCAGTGTCAACAAAATTCTTTAATTCGCTGACCAGCACATGACCTATGAAGCAAAAAAAAAAAAAATAGAATGAATCAGAAATACAACTTAATTTTTTTAACTTTTTTATACCCTGTGAGGCCAAGTGCTATAGAACCTCTCTATAACCAAGTGCTATCGAACAGTAGCTACCGATACTCAGTGGCGGATCAAGTCAAGTGTTGCCCCAAGCGGTAAAAATTTCGGGGCCCTCAAACTCAAGTTGGAAAAAAAAGTTTCAAGAAAACTCTCAATAAGTTATTAACAAAAAAGAAAAGTAATAAAAAATGTCATGCCATAACACATTAAATAAATTCATTAAAAAAAAAACATTTTTACATGAATTTCCGTTTTGCAAATTCGTCAATTATTTTGGCAGTGTCATTTCGGTTTAAAATTTATTACTCTATATACAGAATGACCATATTATTAAATCTTTTCTCGTAGTACTGAAATAATTATAACGATGTTTTCCTGACGCATTATGTAAAGTTTAAAAAAATTTCAATAATATTTCAACATTTGGAAATGTACAAGACATTTTTTTGGCGGCTCGATAGATGTCTAGTGTAGTTTTTATGGTGTCCTCGTTTTCTTATAGAAAGATTAAACAATCGTCAAATTAATCTTCAAAAGAACAAACATCAATGTCCTTTTTGAAAATATCCTTCAACTTTTGTATCGTGTTCTTTTTTCAATTGATAAATCCCAATAAAAAGATATTCGAAAAGGCTCCCCAACAACTTCATACGTCTGAGTTCTTTTCGATAATCTGCCTTGGTGTTATCATATATGACATAAACTGAATTGACAATGAAATTTTCTCATGTAAATTCATGTTCAACTTCTCTGTTTTCATCAAAAACATTTTTTTCCCCTTTGTTGTCTGCGAGTTTGTCCATCTTCAACATTAAATGTTAGCCCTGATGAATCAGTCGCATCTTTTTCAAATTCTTCTATGAAATAATTAATAAAATTTTTAATGACTTCAATAGAATAGATCCTTTTAATAGTTCGCATTCCACTGATTGCATTGATTTACTAGTAACATTTATTTTTTGTAAAATAGTATTCCAAAATAACTGTTTCATTTTTGTCCATTTTCTTCAAATGTGAAATTGCCTTTGCTGTGGTAATTTTTTTCTTCTTCTGAATTATAAATTTCACTTAAAGCCTCTTTTATATGGGTGAAACCAAGTTTTACAGCTAATACAGCATCTACTTTTTTGTGCTGACCATCTTGCATCAGAAATCTTCCACTGAGGAGGAATGTTTGTACATTTCTAGATTTCTGGTTAAAATTTTCCAGCGATGGGTTGACGGGAAAAAAAATGTGAATATGTTCTGCACAAACATAGAATACTGAATAGAAGCGCTACACGTTTATGCATTGAAATTTCCAATTAAATTTAAGAAATGATTAGTACACGGAATTCAAACCGCCCTTGGGCTATGTTCTTTTAAACATTCTTGCAAACCTGAGTACTTCTCTGACATATTGGGAGCATTATTAAATGATTGTCCTCAACAGTTTTCAATATCCACTCCTATTTTAATTAAAATTTGCAAAACTTCTTGTTCCAAATATGTTTATCGATGGGAATAAATTCCACAACTGGCAAGATAATAAAAAGTTTTATTTTCCAGTAAATTTAAAAAATGTAAAAGTAAGCTATCTATGGAATTCAACGAAGTCAAGAGAGGGTCTAAAAATAATCCCAAATAAAATCGTGGAGAAAAGACTTGATGAAATTGAAGACATTTAGGCTATAACGACATTAGTTAAAGAACTGGTTTGTCTGTTGGGGGGGGCCTGCACTAAAGTATTGTAAATATTGAGTATGAGTGCTATACTGGTGTTCAAAAAGTTATTTTTTTTTAATAAAAAAGAGAAAAAAAAGCCATAATTAAGTATTATTTTTTATACAGAAAGTCTCTGTAAAGATTATAATTTAGAAGGTTCAAAAGACCCATTCAAGATGTATATTTACGGTTGTATATTCTATTAAGTAAATATTGAGAAAAAAGTTAGACGCACTGTTAGCGTAACTACTAAAAATTGTCAAGACCTGTATAAATTTTTTCTCAATAAATGAGGAACCGCTTGTTCTGGTCCCAAATCGTCGCCGCTTGGCTTCGGCCGGGTCGGTGTAATAAGCATACCCTGTGAGGCCATTCTTGGCGCCATACCCACTTGCTTGTAGTAACTTGCGAGTCGTTGGCGGCCTTTCCTGTGAGGTTCGATTCCGCTTGGAGTGCATTTCTCTTTTCTGTGTCAATAAATTTTTGCTGACGCATGGCCAAATATGGCGCCATAAAATCCCGAATCCAACCCATCTTGTACCCAGTTTTGGACTAAAAATGTGTTGCCTAAAAATATGCTATAACACAAACAAAAAAAGTCTTAAAAAAGTAATTGCAACTTTTTTCGAATGTCTGCCAATGAAAGGCCTACGCAGTAAACAAAATAGACCCAAATTGGAAAATAAAATTATTTTTTAATAGAATTCGGAATTACATTTTATCCAAAATTTAATTAAGGTGTCTAAATATGCAACATAATTTCTAAAAATAACAAACTAGCGTAAAATGATAGAAATTCTGAAAAATTCCCCATAGTTTAAAAGTTATGTAAAATCCTCAACTTTGTACCAAAATTAACTTGTATTTTTTAAAGCGTTTGCTTTCACTTAAACAATGCTTATTCTTGCTAGAAATATGTTAAAGTCGTCAAAATACTATTCACTCTCATTTGAAAATTCTTCAGAATAAAAATATATTCAATCCTTGAAAAGATCAGCATAACATATTCAGGCCTAAGTTGTACTATTCTTCAAATGGAGTTTTTATTTGTATATACCTATACTAATTTATTTATTCAGTAAAGTTAACATTTTAAATATATATTTTTCAGAAAATTTGATTTCCATCTTACAGTGGCTACCACTCTTCATTCAACAGCCTTGCGTTCGAATCCCGATCTCTATGAATGTTCAAAGTGGTTTGGAATCCACTTTGAAGTCGTAAGTTGTGGTCTAATCGGGCGCATCCATTATTTTTATCTCGAGAGGCTGAATTTGTTTCATAAGATCTCTATTTTTAGGTGGTAATTTGAAATGTTGAGCAACCCATAAATGCAATGAGTTGTAATTTTTAAAGTATAAATTATTCCGAGAGTATTTGAAGAGCGCGTTCTCCTCGAAACATGTTAGAGATGAACAGATCAAAGTTAGACCAAAAGACATTCTTATGAATTACGAATACAAATATTTCCTCTTAATATTATTTTATTCTTGTATTTCATATTTTTGAAAAGATACTAGAACGAATGTTACGCATTTTAACCTATATTTTCAATTGAACGAGATTCTCTTAAAATACCAATTTTGTTTTTCAGTTTTTGTTGTAAATGGAAATATTAGATATCATAAAAGAATTGAATTGATCTGATTGAAATTAAAATAGATTTCGAGCTTTTGATAGCCTTACTAATACTTTGATAGCCTTTAATACTATCAATTAGAATTGAAATTTTGATTACAAAATGCTCATAAGAAAGAATTTAAAACTCAGTTTTCCAAATGAAAAGCAAATAGAAGGAATTTAATATCACTTGGTTTCACACTTAATTTATCAATTGATGCAGGAAAGAATTCGTATCATTAATTCGTCGGTTAATATCACCGAAGTCGGTGTGTTCATGTGAAACACTGCTTGTGCTTCATTTTAACATATGCTCGTGAAATTCCATTATTCATATTTTTTTTAGCGTATGTGCTTGGTTTTTAAAATATTTATTTAAATTTCCAAATTTATTTACAAGAACATTGATCTGATTTTTTAATACTATCAACTCATTAAACGTCATAAATGTTGGATTCATAAATTAAAAAAAAAGCTGTGCTCAATTGGCTGTTTATTGTTAGTATCATTTCAAGCTCTCAACTTAAGAAAATTAGTATTTGTTAGTAATTTCAATAATTTTCATGCAATTTTTCAGAGTTTTATTGTATGATAATTTTAAAAAATCGCAGTGGTACTTCCATAACTTTTATGGTATTTTAGTGAACGTTACACTGAAGCAACACAACGGGCTATTGATGACGGTCGAAGATCAACACCCGAAGGGAACGATAAGAGGATCAACACCCGAAGAGAAAGATAAGAGAACAACACCACGTAAGTTTGAACTATGGTTAGATGACGAGGTCACACCTGAGCTGGAATTTTATCCTCTGCGAATGAAAAATAAATTATAAGTGTCCGAAGATGTATACTGAGAGAGTTGGAATTTTAAAATGTGTTTATCTAACTATTGAAAATCACGCATTAGAAATTTCAACATTTGATCTCATTTTATCATCACAAAAATTTATTCCAGTTGTCAATATAAGGGTGAACTGAAGTTCCATTAAACAGTTTTTCATTTGTTCCAAAAACAATTCATGAATATGTAATGGTCTTCTGATGTAAACTTTTAAAAACTAAATTAGCTTCATATTTTTTTCATCTCGATTTTTCTGGGTTGATTCTTGACCAGCTCCCCGGGGGAGACCCCTTGACAGTATTCTAAGAGATGCTAAAGTTGTTCAACTAACAAATAGATTTAATTGAGACACGTTTTTACAAAAGGGAACAAATGCTAAAATTGAAAAATATATTTTTTGATTGATTCTTATATAATATTTCAAGCGGAATCGAATGGCGACATTGAATTTGTTAAAACACGACCCTAGTCACAAAGTATATAAAGGAAAATAGAAATTTTTATTAGATGAGTGACAGAACCTAAACGTGTTCATTGATCTCTATTCTTTTTTATTTTAAAGGTGTCAGCTAAAACTGTTTGTTAATAGTCTTTAATTTTATTTTGTAAGAAATCGTTATGCTTCCTTCACTTTACCACCGCTTAACGAAGGAAAAAAAGAAGAGAAAGGAAGTTTCTATGTACGTTTTACTAGAGCTACAAAATGGCTATTGACGAAGGTCCAGAATCAATGCCATAGGAGAGATCCGAGGACACTACCTCATAATTTTGGAAACCCAGTCTTCAAACTTCCACACCACACCAACGTGAGGACATTTGGTCCACGACGGATTTAACTTGCACGAGTCCCCTCTACACTTCGAATCTTTAGCTGAGCAGCACACGAGTGCGTGGAGAGGTGATCAATAGTACATCCGGTCGATGCTGCTGAATGGTAATGAAAAGGCAAGGCATACTCTAAATCAATCTTGGAGGGGGAAAATGATGAAAAATTCTATTTATTTAGAGTAGATCCAGGTCGTTTTTTTTTTTATCTCGGTCTAGGGTAGTCGTATCTGGGGATTTGGAGTATAGAATAGTTATTATGACAGGAGAGTTTTGTGTAGAAATTTGTACTGAGTTTATAAAAAAACTCTTTGATCTCGTACATCTTAACTTCTTCCCTAATTTTTATGTTGCGGTTGAACCACGGGCTGTCTATAGCTATTCGAAGGGTAATGTTTTGGAAAGATTCTTTTTATGTGAGTTTCAGGAGCAAATCTAGTGTAGGTGACCATTGTTCGTAACATTGGTTTGTACAGGATCACTTTGTTTTGGAGCGTTGTTTTCGATTTTCTATTTATTAAGGGTTAAATTAAATTATACACACGCGCAAATAGGAACGTTTTCGTAATAGAAGACATATGTCTATACCAGACTAGTTTGGAGTCTTAAGATGACTCCAAGGTATTTGCAGTCTGGTACATTTCGGAGCCAAAGAGCTTGAGTGGAGGAAGAGGGTTGATTTTCTTTCGAGTGAACATTATAGCTTGGCATTTGTATGCGTTCAATTGGATTTTCCAGTTTATGAGCAAGGACACGAGTTTATGGAGATATTGTTTGAGTGTGAGCCACAATGGATTGAAAGTCTTGGTTCTAGCCAGTACCGCTGTTTCGTCGGCGAACATGCATAGGAGGGTATTGTTTCTTGTGATGTCATATACGTAAATGTTGATAATTTGGACCCGAGTATGGAACCCTATGGGGTGCCAGCTTGAATTGAACGAAGGATGGAATAATCTTGGTTGACCCGAACAATAAAATGCCTACGTGAAAGGTAGGAATGAATGATGAGGAAAAGAGTGAGGGTGAAAAAGTAATGAATGAGTTTGTAAATTAGACCATAAACCCAAACTCGATGTAAGCCTTGCTCCAGCGGTGCCAACGGTATTATTACAATGGTAAGTAAGCGTTCGTATTCTCTCGACCACCAGCTTGAGCACCTGTTTCTATGCGATATTTTAGCATGATTCATTATTTCTATACACATTTCAATAAAGCATGTCTAAGATTTTTTTTATGGTCTTATAGGTGTACTGTTCTATATATGAGTGTGTTGATTACTTTTGATAAGTTTTTTTTTCAGTAATCAGGGTCATTACACAAAATAATTAATTTAAACTTAACTATTCAAAAAATGCTCACATATTCTCATAGATTATTGGTATGGATAGTTAAAAGATGGCTTTTTTTTAGAAAAATTAGTTGGAATTGAGATCAAATCGAAAAATTCTGATTTTTAACACTATTTACGTACTACCAATGAAATTAGCATCCATAGTTGCTAAGTACAAATAATTTCTTTTACAGTATTTTATTATGTAATGTGAATGAAACATAAAATAAGCAAAATGAAATGGAAAGATCTTTAAATAATTATCTAGTTTATTAACTATTTCAGTGTCAACAAAATTCTTTAATTCGCTGACCAGCACATGACCTATGAAGCAAAAAAAAAAAAAATAGAATGAATCAGAAATACAACTTAATTTTTTTAACTTTTTTATACCCTGTGAGGCCAAGTGCTATAGAACCTCTCTATAACCAAGTGCTATCGAACAGTAGCTACCGATACTCAGTGGCGGATCAAGTCAAGTGTTGCCCCAAGCGGTAAAAATTTCGGGGCCCTCAAACTCAAGTTGGAAAAAAAAGTTTCAAGAAAACTCTCAATAAGTTATTAACAAAAAAGAAAAGTAATAAAAAATGTCATGCCATAACACATTAAATAAATTCATTAAAAAAAAAACATTTTTACATGAATTTCCGTTTTGCAAATTCGTCAATTATTTTGGCAGTGTCATTTCGGTTTAAAATTTATTACTCTATATACAGAATGACCATATTATTAAATCTTTTCTCGTAGTACTGAAATAATTATAACGATGTTTTCCTGACGCATTATGTAAAGTTTAAAAAAATTTCAATAATATTTCAACATTTGGAAATGTACAAGACATTTTTTTGGCGGCTCGATAGATGTCTAGTGTAGTTTTTATGGTGTCCTCGTTTTCTTATAGAAAGATTAAACAATCGTCAAATTAATCTTCAAAAGAACAAACATCAATGTCCTTTTTGAAAATATCCTTCAACTTTTGTATCGTGTTCTTTTTTCAATTGATAAATCCCAATAAAAAGATATTCGAAAAGGCTCCCCAACAACTTCATACGTCTGAGTTCTTTTCGATAATCTGCCTTGGTGTTATCATATATGACATAAACTGAATTGACAATGAAATTTTCTCATGTAAATTCATGTTCAACTTCTCTGTTTTCATCAAAAACATTTTTTTCCCCTTTGTTGTCTGCGAGTTTGTCCATCTTCAACATTAAATGTTAGCCCTGATGAATCAGTCGCATCTTTTTCAAATTCTTCTATGAAATAATTAATAAAATTTTTAATGACTTCAATAGAATAGATCCTTTTAATAGTTCGCATTCCACTGATTGCATTGATTTACTAGTAACATTTATTTTTTGTAAAATAGTATTCCAAAATAACTGTTTCATTTTTGTCCATTTTCTTCAAATGTGAAATTGCCTTTGCTGTGGTAATTTTTTTCTTCTTCTGAATTATAAATTTCACTTAAAGCCTCTTTTATATGGGTGAAACCAAGTTTTACAGCTAATACAGCATCTACTTTTTTGTGCTGACCATCTTGCATCAGAAATCTTCCACTGAGGAGGAATGTTTGTACATTTCTAGATTTCTGGTTAAAATTTTCCAGCGATGGGTTGACGGGAAAAAAAATGTGAATATGTTCTGCACAAACATAGAATACTGAATAGAAGCGCTACACGTTTATGCATTGAAATTTCCAATTAAATTTAAGAAATGATTAGTACACGGAATTCAAACCGCCCTTGGGCTATGTTCTTTTAAACATTCTTGCAAACCTGAGTACTTCTCTGACATATTGGGAGCATTATTAAATGATTGTCCTCAACAGTTTTCAATATCCACTCCTATTTTAATTAAAATTTGCAAAACTTCTTGTTCCAAATATGTTTATCGATGGGAATAAATTCCACAACTGGCAAGATAATAAAAAGTTTTATTTTCCAGTAAATTTAAAAAATGTAAAAGTAAGCTATCTATGGAATTCAACGAAGTCAAGAGAGGGTCTAAAAATAATCCCAAATAAAATCGTGGAGAAAAGACTTGATGAAATTGAAGACATTTAGGCTATAACGACATTAGTTAAAGAACTGGTTTGTCTGTTGGGGGGGGCCTGCACTAAAGTATTGTAAATATTGAGTATGAGTGCTATACTGGTGTTCAAAAAGTTATTTTTTTTTAATAAAAAAGAGAAAAAAAAGCCATAATTAAGTATTATTTTTTATACAGAAAGTCTCTGTAAAGATTATAATTTAGAAGGTTCAAAAGACCCATTCAAGATGTATATTTACGGTTGTATATTCTATTAAGTAAATATTGAGAAAAAAGTTAGACGCACTGTTAGCGTAACTACTAAAAATTGTCAAGACCTGTATAAATTTTTTCTCAATAAATGAGGAACCGCTTGTTCTGGTCCCAAATCGTCGCCGCTTGGCTTCGGCCGGGTCGGTGTAATAAGCATACCCTGTGAGGCCATTCTTGGCGCCATACCCACTTGCTTGTAGTAACTTGCGAGTCGTTGGCGGCCTTTCCTGTGAGGTTCGATTCCGCTTGGAGTGCATTTCTCTTTTCTGTGTCAATAAATTTTTGCTGACGCATGGCCAAATATGGCGCCATAAAATCCCGAATCCAACCCATCTTGTACCCAGTTTTGGACTAAAAATGTGTTGCCTAAAAATATGCTATAACACAAACAAAAAAAGTCTTAAAAAAGTAATTGCAACTTTTTTCGAATGTCTGCCAATGAAAGGCCTACGCAGTAAACAAAATAGACCCAAATTGGAAAATAAAATTATTTTTTAATAGAATTCGGAATTACATTTTATCCAAAATTTAATTAAGGTGTCTAAATATGCAACATAATTTCTAAAAATAACAAACTAGCGTAAAATGATAGAAATTCTGAAAAATTCCCCATAGTTTAAAAGTTATGTAAAATCCTCAACTTTGTACCAAAATTAACTTGTATTTTTTAAAGCGTTTGCTTTCACTTAAACAATGCTTATTCTTGCTAGAAATATGTTAAAGTCGTCAAAATACTATTCACTCTCATTTGAAAATTCTTCAGAATAAAAATATATTCAATCCTTGAAAAGATCAGCATAACATATTCAGGCCTAAGTTGTACTATTCTTCAAATGGAGTTTTTATTTGTATATACCTATACTAATTTATTTATTCAGTAAAGTTAACATTTTAAATATATATTTTTCAGAAAATTTGATTTCCATCTTACAGTGGCTACCACTCTTCATTCAACAGCCTTGCGTTCGAATCCCGATCTCTATGAATGTTCAAAGTGGTTTGGAATCCACTTTGAAGTCGTAAGTTGTGGTCTAATCGGGCGCATCCATTATTTTTATCTCGAGAGGCTGAATTTGTTTCATAAGATCTCTATTTTTAGGTGGTAATTTGAAATGTTGAGCAACCCATAAATGCAATGAGTTGTAATTTTTAAAGTATAAATTATTCCGAGAGTATTTGAAGAGCGCGTTCTCCTCGAAACATGTTAGAGATGAACAGATCAAAGTTAGACCAAAAGACATTCTTATGAATTACGAATACAAATATTTCCTCTTAATATTATTTTATTCTTGTATTTCATATTTTTGAAAAGATACTAGAACGAATGTTACGCATTTTAACCTATATTTTCAATTGAACGAGATTCTCTTAAAATACCAATTTTGTTTTTCAGTTTTTGTTGTAAATGGAAATATTAGATATCATAAAAGAATTGAATTGATCTGATTGAAATTAAAATAGATTTCGAGCTTTTGATAGCCTTACTAATACTTTGATAGCCTTTAATACTATCAATTAGAATTGAAATTTTGATTACAAAATGCTCATAAGAAAGAATTTAAAACTCAGTTTTCCAAATGAAAAGCAAATAGAAGGAATTTAATATCACTTGGTTTCACACTTAATTTATCAATTGATGCAGGAAAGAATTCGTATCATTAATTCGTCGGTTAATATCACCGAAGTCGGTGTGTTCATGTGAAACACTGCTTGTGCTTCATTTTAACATATGCTCGTGAAATTCCATTATTCATATTTTTTTTAGCGTATGTGCTTGGTTTTTAAAATATTTATTTAAATTTCCAAATTTATTTACAAGAACATTGATCTGATTTTTTAATACTATCAACTCATTAAACGTCATAAATGTTGGATTCATAAATTAAAAAAAAAGCTGTGCTCAATTGGCTGTTTATTGTTAGTATCATTTCAAGCTCTCAACTTAAGAAAATTAGTATTTGTTAGTAATTTCAATAATTTTCATGCAATTTTTCAGAGTTTTATTGTATGATAATTTTAAAAAATCGCAGTGGTACTTCCATAACTTTTATGGTATTTTAGTGAACGTTACACTGAAGCAACACAACGGGCTATTGATGACGGTCGAAGATCAACACCCGAAGGGAACGATAAGAGGATCAACACCCGAAGAGAAAGATAAGAGAACAACACCACGTAAGTTTGAACTATGGTTAGATGACGAGGTCACACCTGAGCTGGAATTTTATCCTCTGCGAATGAAAAATAAATTATAAGTGTCCGAAGATGTATACTGAGAGAGTTGGAATTTTAAAATGTGTTTATCTAACTATTGAAAATCACGCATTAGAAATTTCAACATTTGATCTCATTTTATCATCACAAAAATTTATTCCAGTTGTCAATATAAGGGTGAACTGAAGTTCCATTAAACAGTTTTTCATTTGTTCCAAAAACAATTCATGAATATGTAATGGTCTTCTGATGTAAACTTTTAAAAACTAAATTAGCTTCATATTTTTTTCATCTCGATTTTTCTGGGTTGATTCTTGACCAGCTCCCCGGGGGAGACCCCTTGACAGTATTCTAAGAGATGCTAAAGTTGTTCAACTAACAAATAGATTTAATTGAGACACGTTTTTACAAAAGGGAACAAATGCTAAAATTGAAAAATATATTTTTTGATTGATTCTTATATAATATTTCAAGCGGAATCGAATGGCGACATTGAATTTGTTAAAACACGACCCTAGTCACAAAGTATATAAAGGAAAATAGAAATTTTTATTAGATGAGTGACAGAACCTAAACGTGTTCATTGATCTATATTCTTTTTTATTTTAAAGGTGTCAGCTAAAACTGTTTGTTAATAGTCTTTAATTTTATTTTGTAAGAAATCGTTATGCTTCCTTCACTTTACCACCGCTTAACGAAGGAAAAAAAGAAGAGAAAGGAAGTTTCTATGTACGTTTTACTAGAGCTACAAAATGGCTATTGACGAAGGTCCAGAATCAATGCCATAGGAGAGATCCGAGGACACTACCTCATAATTTTGGAAACCCAGTCTTCAAACTTCCACACCACACCAACGTGAGGACATTTGGTCCACGACGGATTTAACTTGCACGAGTCCCCTCTACACTTCGAATCTTTAGCTGAGCAGCACACGAGTGCGTGGAGAGGTGATCAATAGTACATCCGGTCGATGCTGCTGAATGGTAATGAAAAGGCAAGGCATACTCTAAATCAATCTTGGAGGGGGAAAATGATGAAAAATTCTATTTATTTAGAGTAGATCCAGGTCGTTTTTTTTTTTATCTCGGTCTAGGGTAGTCGTATCTGGGGATTTGGAGTATAGAATAGTTATTATGACAGGAGAGTTTTGTGTAGAAATTTGTACTGAGTTTATAAAAAAACTCTTTGATCTCGTACATCTTAACTTCTTCCCTAATTTTTATGTTGCGGTTGAACCACGGGCTGTCTATAGCTATTCGAAGGGTAATGTTTTGGAAAGATTCTTTTTATGTGAGTTTCAGGAGCAAATCTAGTGTAGGTGACCATTGTTCGTAACATTGGTTTGTACAGGATCACTTTGTTTTGGAGCGTTGTTTTCGATTTTCTATTTATTAAGGGTTAAATTAAATTATACACACGCGCAAATAGGAACGTTTTCGTAATAGAAGACATATGTCTATACCAGACTAGTTTGGAGTCTTAAGATGACTCCAAGGTATTTGCAGTCTGGTACATTTCGGAGCCAAAGAGCTTGAGTGGAGGAAGAGGGTTGATTTTCTTTCGAGTGAACATTATAGCTTGGCATTTGTATGCGTTCAATTGGATTTTCCAGTTTATGAGCAAGGACACGAGTTTATGGAGATATTGTTTGAGTGTGAGCCACAATGGATTGAAAGTCTTGGTTCTAGCCAGTACCGCTGTTTCGTCGGCGAACATGCATAGGAGGGTATTGTTTCTTGTGATGTCATATACGTAAATGTTGATAATTTGGACCCGAGTATGGAACCCTATGGGGTGCCAGCTTGAATTGAACGAAGGATGGAATAATCTTGGTTGACCCGAACAATAAAATGCCTACGTGAAAGGTAGGAATGAATGATGAGGAAAAGAGTGAGGGTGAAAAAGTAATGAATGAGTTTGTAAATTAGACCATAAACCCAAACTCGATGTAAGCCTTGCTCCAGCGGTGCCAACGGTATTATTACAATGGTAAGTAAGCGTTCGTATTCTCTCGACCACCAGCTTGAGCACCTGTTTCTATGCGATATTTTAGCATGATTCATTATTTCTATACACATTTCAATAAAGCATGTCTAAGATTTTTTTTATGGTCTTATAGGTGTACTGTTCTATATATGAGTGTGTTGATTACTTTTGATAAGTTTTTTTTTCAGTAATCAGGGTCACATTACACAAAATAATTAATTTAAACTTAACTATTCAAAAAATGCTCACATATTCTCATAGATTATTGGTATGGATAGTTAAAAGATGGCTTTTTTTTAGAAAAATTAGTTGGAATTGAGATCAAATCGAAAAATTCTGATTTTTAACACTATTTACGTACTACCAATGAAATTAGCATCCATAGTTGCTAAGTACAAATAATTTCTTTTACAGTATTTTATTATGTAATGTGAATGAAACATAAAATAAGCAAAATGAAATGGAAAGATCTTTAAATAATTATCTAGTTTATTAACTATTTCAGTGTCAACAAAATTCTTTAATTCGCTGACCAGCACATGACCTATGAAGCAAAAAAAAAAAATAGAATGAATCAGAAATACAACTTAATTTTTTTAACTTTTTTATACCCTGTGAGGCCAAGTGCTATAGAACCTCTCTATAACCAAGTGCTATCGAACAGTAGCTACCGATACTCAGTGGCGGATCAAGTCAAGTGTTGCCCCAAGCGGTAAAAATTTCGGGGCCCTCAAACTCAAGTTGGAAAAAAAAGTTTCAAGAAAACTCTCAATAAGTTATTAACAAAAAAGAAAAGTAATAAAAAATGTCATGCCATAACACATTAAATAAATTCATTAAAAAAAAACATTTTTACATGAATTTCCGTTTTGCAAATTCGTCAATTATTTTGGCAGTGTCATTTCGGTTTAAAATTTATTACTCTATATACAGAATGACCATATTATTAAATCTTTTCTCGTAGTACTGAAATAATTATAACGATGTTTTCCTGACGCATTATGTAAAGTTTAAAAAAATTTCAATAATATTTCAACATTTGGAAATGTACAAGACATTTTTTTGGCGGCTCGATAGATGTCTAGTGTAGTTTTTATGGTGTCCTCGTTTTCTTATAGAAAGATTAAACAATCGTCAAATTAATCTTCAAAAGAACAAACATCAATGTCCTTTTTGAAAATATCCTTCAACTTTTGTATCGTGTTCTTTTTTCAATTGATAAATCCCAATAAAAAGATATTCGAAAAGGCTCCCCAACAACTTCATACGTCTGAGTTCTTTTCGATAATCTGCCTTGGTGTTATCATATATGACATAAACTGAATTGACAATGAAATTTTCTCATGTAAATTCATGTTCAACTTCTCTGTTTTCATCAAAAACATTTTTTCCCCTTTGTTGTCTGCGAGTTTGTCCATCTTCAACATTAAATGTTAGCCCTGATGAATCAGTCGCATCTTTTTCAAATTCTTCTATGAAATAATTAATAAAATTTTTAATGACTTCAATAGAATAGATCCTTTTAATAGTTCGCATTCCACTGATTGCATTGATTTACTAGTAACATTTATTTTTTGTAAAATAGTATTCCAAAATAACTGTTTCATTTTTGTCCATTTTCTTCAAATGTGAAATTGCCTTTGCTGTGGTAATTTTTTTCTTCTTCTGAATTATAAATTTCACTTAAAGCCTCTTTTATATGGGTGAAACCAAGTTTTACAGCTAATACAGCATCTACTTTTTTGTGCTGACCATCTTGCATCAGAAATCTTCCACTGAGGAGGAATGTTTGTACATTTCTAGATTTCTGGTTAAAATTTTCCAGCGATGGGTTGACGGGAAAAAAAATGTGAATATGTTCTGCACAAACATAGAATACTGAATAGAAGCGCTACACGTTTATGCATTGAAATTTCCAATTAAATTTAAGAAATGATTAGTACACGGAATTCAAACCGCCCTTGGGCTATGTTCTTTTAAACATTCTTGCAAACCTGAGTACTTCTCTGACATATTGGGAGCATTATTAAATGATTGTCCTCAACAGTTTTCAATATCCACTCCTATTTTAATTAAAATTTGCAAAACTTCTTGTTCCAAATATGTTTATCGATGGGAATAAATTCCACAACTGGCAAGATAATAAAAAGTTTTATTTTCCAGTAAATTTAAAAAATGTAAAAGTAAGCTATCTATGGAATTCAACGAAGTCAAGAGAGGGTCTAAAAATAATCCCAAATAAAATCGTGGAGAAAAGACTTGATGAAATTGAAGACATTTAGGCTATAACGACATTAGTTAAAGAACTGGTTTGTCTGTTGGGGGGGGCCTGCACTAAAGTATTGTAAATATTGAGTATGAGTGCTATACTGGTGTTCAAAAAGTTATTTTTTTTTAATAAAAAAGAGAAAAAAAAGCCATAATTAAGTATTATTTTTTATACAGAAAGTCTCTGTAAAGATTATAATTTAGAAGGTTCAAAAGACCCATTCAAGATGTATATTTACGGTTGTATATTCTATTAAGTAAATATTGAGAAAAAAGTTAGACGCACTGTTAGCGTAACTACTAAAAATTGTCAAGACCTGTATAAATTTTTTCTCAATAAATGAGGAACCGCTTGTTCTGGTCCCAAATCGTCGCCGCTTGGCTTCGGCCGGGTCGGTGTAATAAGCATACCCTGTGAGGCCATTCTTGGCGCCATACCCACTTGCTTGTAGTAACTTGCGAGTCGTTGGCGGCCTTTCCTGTGAGGTTCGATTCCGCTTGGAGTGCATTTCTCTTTTCTGTGTCAATAAATTTTTGCTGACGCATGGCCAAATATGGCGCCATAAAATCCCGAATCCAACCCATCTTGTACCCAGTTTTGGACTAAAAATGTGTTGCCTAAAAATATGCTATAACACAAACAAAAAAAGTCTTAAAAAAGTAATTGCAACTTTTTTCGAATGTCTGCCAATGAAAGGCCTACGCAGTAAACAAAATAGACCCAAATTGGAAAATAAAATTATTTTTTAATAGAATTCGGAATTACATTTTATCCAAAATTTAATTAAGGTGTCTAAATATGCAACATAATTTCTAAAAATAACAAACTAGCGTAAAATGATAGAAATTCTGAAAAATTCCCCATAGTTTAAAAGTTATGTAAAATCCTCAACTTTGTACCAAAATTAACTTGTATTTTTTAAAGCGTTTGCTTTCACTTAAACAATGCTTATTCTTGCTAGAAATATGTTAAAGTCGTCAAAATACTATTCACTCTCATTTGAAAATTCTTCAGAATAAAAATATATTCAATCCTTGAAAAGATCAGCATAACATATTCAGGCCTAAGTTGTACTATTCTTCAAATGGAGTTTTTATTTGTATATACCTATACTAATTTATTTATTCAGTAAAGTTAACATTTTAAATATATATTTTTCAGAAAATTTGATTTCCATCTTACAGTGGCTACCACTCTTCATTCAACAGCCTTGCGTTCGAATCCCGATCTCTATGAATGTTCAAAGTGGTTTGGAATCCACTTTGAAGTCGTAAGTTGTGGTCTAATCGGGCGCATCCATTATTTTTATCTCGAGAGGCTGAATTTGTTTCATAAGATCTCTATTTTTAGGTGGTAATTTGAAATGTTGAGCAACCCATAAATGCAATGAGTTGTAATTTTTAAAGTATAAATTATTCCGAGAGTATTTGAAGAGCGCGTTCTCCTCGAAACATGTTAGAGATGAACAGATCAAAGTTAGACCAAAAGACATTCTTATGAATTACGAATACAAATATTTCCTCTTAATATTATTTTATTCTTGTATTTCATATTTTTGAAAAGATACTAGAACGAATGTTACGCATTTTAACCTATATTTTCAATTGAACGAGATTCTCTTAAAATACCAATTTTGTTTTTCAGTTTTTGTTGTAAATGGAAATATTAGATATCATAAAAGAATTGAATTGATCTGATTGAAATTAAAATAGATTTCGAGCTTTTGATAGCCTTACTAATACTTTGATAGCCTTTAATACTATCAATTAGAATTGAAATTTTGATTACAAAATGCTCATAAGAAAGAATTTAAAACTCAGTTTTCCAAATGAAAAGCAAATAGAAGGAATTTAATATCACTTGGTTTCACACTTAATTTATCAATTGATGCAGGAAAGAATTCGTATCATTAATTCGTCGGTTAATATCACCGAAGTCGGTGTGTTCATGTGAAACACTGCTTGTGCTTCATTTTAACATATGCTCGTGAAATTCCATTATTCATATTTTTTTTAGCGTATGTGCTTGGTTTTTAAAATATTTATTTAAATTTCCAAATTTATTTACAAGAACATTGATCTGATTTTTTAATACTATCAACTCATTAAACGTCATAAATGTTGGATTCATAAATTAAAAAAAAAGCTGTGCTCAGTTGGCTGTTTATTGTTAGTATCATTTCAAGCTCTCAACTTAAGAAAATTAGTATTTGTTAGTAATTTCAATAATTTTCATGCAATTTTTCAGAGTTTTATTGTATGATAATTTTAAAAAATCGCAGTGGTACTTCCATAACTTTTATGGTATTTTAGTGAACGTTACACTGAAGCAACACAACGGGCTATTGATGACGGTCGAAGATCAACACCCGAAGGGAACGATAAGAGGATCAACACCCGAAGAGAAAGATAAGAGAACAACACCACGTAAGTTTGAACTATGGTTAGATGACGAGGTCACACCTGAGCTGGAATTTTATCCTCTGCGAATGAAAAATAAATTATAAGTGTCCGAAGATGTATACTGAGAGAGTTGGAATTTTAAAATGTGTTTATCTAACTATTGAAAATCACGCATTAGAAATTTCAACATTTGATCTCATTTTATCATCACAAAAATTTATTCCAGTTGTCAATATAAGGGTGAACTGAAGTTCCATTAAACAGTTTTTCATTTGTTCCAAAAACAATTCATGAATATGTAATGGTCTTCTGATGTAAACTTTTAAAAACTAAATTAGCTTCATATTTTTTTCATCTCGATTTTTCTGGGTTGATTCTTGACCAGCTCCCCGGGGGAGACCCCTTGACAGTATTCTAAGAGATGCTAAAGTTGTTCAACTAACAAATAGATTTAATTGAGACACGTTTTTACAAAAGGGAACAAATGCTAAAATTGAAAAATATATTTTTTGATTGATTCTTATATAATATTTCAAGCGGAATCGAATGGCGACATTGAATTTGTTAAAACACGACCCTAGTCACAAAGTATATAAAGGAAAATAGAAATTTTTATTAGATGAGTGACAGAACCTAAACGTGTTCATTGATCTCTATTCTTTTTTATTTTAAAGGTGTCAGCTAAAACTGTTTGTTAATAGTCTTTAATTTTATTTTGTAAGAAATCGTTATGCTTCCTTCACTTTACCACCGCTTAACGAAGGAAAAAAAGAAGAGAAAGGAAGTTTCTATGTACGTTTTACTAGAGCTACAAAATGGCTATTGACGAAGGTCCAGAATCAATGCCATAGGAGAGATCCGAGGACACTACCTCATAATTTTGGAAACCCAGTCTTCAAACTTCCACACCACACCAACGTGAGGACATTTGGTCCACGACGGATTTAACTTGCACGAGTCCCCTCTACACTTCGAATCTTTAGCTGAGCAGCACACGAGTGCGTGGAGAGGTGATCAATAGTACATCCGGTCGATGCTGCTGAATGGTAATGAAAAGGCAAGGCATACTCTAAATCAATCTTGGAGGGGGAAAATGATGAAAAATTCTATTTATTTAGAGTAGATCCAGGTCGTTTTTTTTTTTATCTCGGTCTAGGGTAGTCGTATCTGGGGATTTGGAGTATAGAATAGTTATTATGACAGGAGAGTTTTGTGTAGAAATTTGTACTGAGTTTATAAAAAAACTCTTTGATCTCGTACATCTTAACTTCTTCCCTAATTTTTATGTTGCGGTTGAACCACGGGCTGTCTATAGCTATTCGAAGGGTAATGTTTTGGAAAGATTCTTTTTATGTGAGTTTCAGGAGCAAATCTAGTGTAGGTGACCATTGTTCGTAACATTGGTTTGTACAGGATCACTTTGTTTTGGAGCGTTGTTTTCGATTTTCTATTTATTAAGGGTTAAATTAAATTATACACACGCGCAAATAGGAACGTTTTCGTAATAGAAGACATATGTCTATACCAGACTAGTTTGGAGTCTTAAGATGACTCCAAGGTATTTGCAGTCTGGTACATTTCGGAGCCAAAGAGCTTGAGTGGAGGAAGAGGGTTGATTTTCTTTCGAGTGAACATTATAGCTTGGCATTTGTATGCGTTCAATTGGATTTTCCAGTTTATGAGCAAGGACACGAGTTTATGGAGATATTGTTTGAGTGTGAGCCACAATGGATTGAAAGTCTTGGTTCTAGCCAGTACCGCTGTTTCGTCGGCGAACATGCATAGGAGGGTATTGTTTCTTGTGATGTCATATACGTAAATGTTGATAATTTGGACCCGAGTATGGAACCCTATGGGGTGCCAGCTTGAATTGAACGAAGGATGGAATAATCTTGGTTGACCCGAACAATAAAATGCCTACGTGAAAGGTAGGAATGAATGATGAGGAAAAGAGTGAGGGTGAAAAAGTAATGAATGAGTTTGTAAATTAGACCATAAACCCAAACTCGATGTAAGCCTTGCTCCAGCGGTGCCAACGGTATTATTACAATGGTAAGTAAGCGTTCGTATTCTCTCGACCACCAGCTTGAGCACCTGTTTCTATGCGATATTTTAGCATGATTCATTATTTCTATACACATTTCAATAAAGCATGTCTAAGATTTTTTTTATGGTCTTATAGGTGTACTGTTCTATATATGAGTGTGTTGATTACTTTTGATAAGTTTTTTTTTCAGTAATCAGGGTCATTACACAAAATAATTAATTTAAACTTAACTATTCAAAAAATGCTCACATATTCTCATAGATTATTGGTATGGATAGTTAAAAGATGGCTTTTTTTTAGAAAAATTAGTTGGAATTGAGATCAAATCGAAAAATTCTGATTTTTAACACTATTTACGTACTACCAATGAAATTAGCATCCATAGTTGCTAAGTACAAATAATTTCTTTTACAGTATTTTATTATGTAATGTGAATGAAACATAAAATAAGCAAAATGAAATGGAAAGATCTTTAAATAATTATCTAGTTTATTAACTATTTCAGTGTCAACAAAATTCTTTAATTCGCTGACCAGCACATGACCTATGAAGCAAAAAAAAAAAAATAGAATGAATCAGAAATACAACTTAATTTTTTTAACTTTTTTATACCCTGTGAGGCCAAGTGCTATAGAACCTCTCTATAACCAAGTGCTATCGAACAGTAGCTACCGATACTCAGTGGCGGATCAAGTCAAGTGTTGCCCCAAGCGGTAAAAATTTCGGGGCCCTCAAACTCTCAAGTTGGAAAAAAAAGTTTCAAGAAAACTCTCAATAAGTTATTAACAAAAAAGAAAAGTAATAAAAAATGTCATGCCATAACACATTAAATAAATTCATTAAAAAAAAAACATTTTTACATGAATTTCCGTTTTGCAAATTCGTCAATTATTTTGGCAGTGTCATTTCGGTTTAAAATTTATTACTCTATATACAGAATGACCATATTATTAAATCTTTTCTCGTAGTACTGAAATAATTATAACGATGTTTTCCTGACGCATTATGTAAAGTTTAAAAAAATTTCAATAATATTTCAACATTTGGAAATGTACAAGACATTTTTTTGGCGGCTCGATAGATGTCTAGTGTAGTTTTTATGGTGTCCTCGTTTTCTTATAGAAAGATTAAACAATCGTCAAATTAATCTTCAAAAGAACAAACATCAATGTCCTTTTTGAAAATATCCTTCAACTTTTGTATCGTGTTCTTTTTTCAATTGATAAATCCCAATAAAAAGATATTCGAAAAGGCTCCCCAACAACTTCATACGTCTGAGTTCTTTTCGATAATCTGCCTTGGTGTTATCATATATGACATAAACTGAATTGACAATGAAATTTTCTCATGTAAATTCATGTTCAACTTCTCTGTTTTCATCAAAAACATTTTTTTCCCCTTTGTTGTCTGCGAGTTTGTCCATCTTCAACATTAAATGTTAGCCCTGATGAATCAGTCGCATCTTTTTCAAATTCTTCTATGAAATAATTAATAAAATTTTTAATGACTTCAATAGAATAGATCCTTTTAATAGTTCGCATTCCACTGATTGCATTGATTTACTAGTAACATTTATTTTTTGTAAAATAGTATTCCAAAATAACTGTTTCATTTTTGTCCATTTTCTTCAAATGTGAAATTGCCTTTGCTGTGGTAATTTTTTTCTTCTTCTGAATTATAAATTTCACTTAAAGCCTCTTTTATATGGGTGAAACCAAGTTTTACAGCTAATACAGCATCTACTTTTTTGTGCTGACCATCTTGCATCAGAAATCTTCCACTGAGGAGGAATGTTTGTACATTTCTAGATTTCTGGTTAAAATTTTCCAGCGATGGGTTGACGGGAAAAAAAATGTGAATATGTTCTGCACAAACATAGAATACTGAATAGAAGCGCTACACGTTTATGCATTGAAATTTCCAATTAAATTTAAGAAATGATTAGTACACGGAATTCAAACCGCCCTTGGGCTATGTTCTTTTAAACATTCTTGCAAACCTGAGTACTTCTCTGACATATTGGGAGCATTATTAAATGATTGTCCTCAACAGTTTTCAATATCCACTCCTATTTTAATTAAAATTTGCAAAACTTCTTGTTCCAAATATGTTTATCGATGGGAATAAATTCCACAACTGGCAAGATAATAAAAAGTTTTATTTTCCAGTAAATTTAAAAAATGTAAAAGTAAGCTATCTATGGAATTCAACGAAGTCAAGAGAGGGTCTAAAAATAATCCCAAATAAAATCGTGGAGAAAAGACTTGATGAAATTGAAGACATTTAGGCTATAACGACATTAGTTAAAGAACTGGTTTGTCTGTTGGGGGGGGCCTGCACTAAAGTATTGTAAATATTGAGTATGAGTGCTATACTGGTGTTCAAAAAGTTATTTTTTTTTAATAAAAAAGAGAAAAAAAAGCCATAATTAAGTATTATTTTTTATACAGAAAGTCTCTGTAAAGATTATAATTTAGAAGGTTCAAAAGACCCATTCAAGATGTATATTTACGGTTGTATATTCTATTAAGTAAATATTGAGAAAAAAGTTAGACGCACTGTTAGCGTAACTACTAAAAATTGTCAAGACCTGTATAAATTTTTTCTCAATAAATGAGGAACCGCTTGTTCTGGTCCCAAATCGTCGCCGCTTGGCTTCGGCCGGGTCGGTGTAATAAGCATACCCTGTGAGGCCATTCTTGGCGCCATACCCACTTGCTTGTAGTAACTTGCGAGTCGTTGGCGGCCTTTCCTGTGAGGTTCGATTCCGCTTGGAGTGCATTTCTCTTTTCTGTGTCAATAAATTTTTGCTGACGCATGGCCAAATATGGCGCCATAAAATCCCGAATCCAACCCATCTTGTACCCAGTTTTGGACTAAAAATGTGTTGCCTAAAAATATGCTATAACACAAACAAAAAAAGTCTTAAAAAAGTAATTGCAACTTTTTTCGAATGTCTGCCAATGAAAGGCCTACGCAGTAAACAAAATAGACCCAAATTGGAAAATAAAATTATTTTTTAATAGAATTCGGAATTACATTTTATCCAAAATTTAATTAAGGTGTCTAAATATGCAACATAATTTCTAAAAATAACAAACTAGCGTAAAATGATAGAAATTCTGAAAAATTCCCCATAGTTTAAAAGTTATGTAAAATCCTCAACTTTGTACCAAAATTAACTTGTATTTTTTAAAGCGTTTGCTTTCACTTAAACAATGCTTATTCTTGCTAGAAATATGTTAAAGTCGTCAAAATACTATTCACTCTCATTTGAAAATTCTTCAGAATAAAAATATATTCAATCCTTGAAAAGATCAGCATAACATATTCAGGCCTAAGTTGTACTATTCTTCAAATGGAGTTTTTATTTGTATATACCTATACTAATTTATTTATTCAGTAAAGTTAACATTTTAAATATATATTTTTCAGAAAATTTGATTTCCATCTTACAGTGGCTACCACTCTTCATTCAACAGCCTTGCGTTCGAATCCCGATCTCTATGAATGTTCAAAGTGGTTTGGAATCCACTTTGAAGTCGTAAGTTGTGGTCTAATCGGGCGCATCCATTATTTTTATCTCGAGAGGCTGAATTTGTTTCATAAGATCTCTATTTTTAGGTGGTAATTTGAAATGTTGAGCAACCCATAAATGCAATGAGTTGTAATTTTTAAAGTATAAATTATTCCGAGAGTATTTGAAGAGCGCGTTCTCCTCGAAACATGTTAGAGATGAACAGATCAAAGTTAGACCAAAAGACATTCTTATGAATTACGAATACAAATATTTCCTCTTAATATTATTTTATTCTTGTATTTCATATTTTTGAAAAGATACTAGAACGAATGTTACGCATTTTAACCTATATTTTCAATTGAACGAGATTCTCTTAAAATACCAATTTCGTTTTTCAGTTTTTGTTGTAAATGGAAATATTACATATCATAAAAAAATTGAATTCATCTGATTGAAATTAAAATAGATTTCGAGCTTTGATAGCCTTACTAATACTTTGATAGCCTTTAATACTTTGATAGCCTTTAATACTTTGATAGCCTTTAATACTTTGATAGCCTTTAATACTTTGATAGCCTTTAATACTATCAATTAGAATTGAAATTTTGATTACCAAATGCTCATAAGAAAGAATTTAAAACTCAGTTTTCCAAATGAAAAGCAAATAGAAGGAATTTAATATCATTTGGTTTCACACTTAATTTATCAATTGATGCAGGAAAGAATTCGTATCATTAATTCGTCGGTTAATATCACCGAAGTCGGTGTGTTCATGTGAAACACTGCTTGTGCTTCATTTTAACTTATGCTCGTGAAATACAAATGGGAAAGGGGCAGAATTTTTGGAAGTGATACAGGATTGTTTTTTGTACCAGATGGTGTATGAGGATACTAGGGACAATGCAATATTGGATTTGATTTTTAGCAATGATGAGGATAGGGTGCAGGATTTGGTTATAGGTGAGCCACTGGGAGAAAGTGATCATAGAAGTATCAGATTAAGTATAAATTTTCAGTCAGCATACACAATCAATAGTAGAATAATTCCAAATTTCAGAAAGGTAAATTTTCATAAGATAAGGGAAGAGTTAAAGGAAACATTCAAAGGGGGATTATTAGCACTGCATCATTCTGAACAATGGGAGGAATTCAAGAATAAGTTAGACAGGGTGTTAAAAAAAACATGTAACGTTCAGGAAAAAAGGAAGATCTAGAAAATTGCTCCCTATGTGGTTTTCAGGGGAAACACACAAAGCTTTAAAATTAAAACAAAGAACATACAGGGTCATAACGACAGGGACAAGGAGGCATATCAGAAATCCAGAAAGGAGTTTAAAACTATTAGTTGGAAGCAAAAGGTGTCCTTAGAGGAAAAATTAGCAAGGGAAATAAATATAAACCCAAAAGAATTTTTTGCATATGCAAGTGGTAAAATAAATTTAGTACTACACTGGGCCCGTTAGAGGGGAAGGGAGGTGAATTAATTCAAGACGAGGTGGGAATGGCAAACGTGTTAAATGACTTTTTTTCTGGGGGTTTTCAATGGTAACTATAGTTTAAAAAAGGATCCCAAGGATGGAGCCTTTGCAGGGGGTATAATTAAAGAATGCAAATTCAACAGGGAAGAAATAGTACATCAGTTGAAAAGAATTAAGCCATCTAAAGCGCCAGGGCCAGACTATATTTATTCGAGAGTTCTAGTGGAATGCGCGGAAGAACTGGGGGAAGTAATTCACACGATATTTAATTCAACATATAGCACAGGTTGGGTGCCAATGGATTGGAAGTTGGCCAACATAACTCCAATTTTCAAAAAGGGAATACAAAGTGATCCGGGCAACTATATACCAGTAAGTCTAACATCAGTAATTTGCAAAATATTTGAATCTCTGTTGAAAAAGCATATAATGTTATACTTGGAGGATGGGGGACTGTTATCAGAGAATCAGTATGGGTTTAGGAAGGGCAGATCCTGCTCTACAAACCTTTTGAAGTTCTACGAAAAAATTACTGAGGAGCTGGATAATAAGAGCAGTGTGGATATCATGTACTTAGATTTTTAAAAGGCTTTTGATAAAGTACCTCATGAGGCATTACTGTTTAAATTGGAAAGGCTGGGGATTCAGGGAAAAACATTAATATGGATAAAAATTTGGTTATTGGGTAGAAAGCAGAAAGTGCAGGTAAAAGGAAATTATTCACAGTGGACAGAAGTTATAAGTGGGGTGCCTCAGGGATCAGTTTTGGGACCAATTTTATTTATAATTTTCATAGATGATATAGGTCAGGGAATCAAGAATAGAATCAGTATATTTGCAGATGACTTAAAAATATGGGGGACAGTGGATGTTACAGATAGAAAATTTAAAAGGAGATTTTGATAAGATATCCGAATGGGCTGTAAAATGGGGTATGTCATTTAATGTAGGGAAATGTCAAGTTCTGCATATGGGTTACAGGAACAGTGTAGCCGAGTACTGTCTGCAGGGAGTAAAGGTAAAGGAGGGAGAAACAGTCAAGGATCTTGGGGTGATAATTCACAGGGATTTTAAAATGGGTCACCAATGTTCAGCTGCGGGTAAAAAGGCTAATAGGTTATTGGGGTATATTAAAAAGACTGTAACTTCAAGGGATAAGAATATAATCTTGCCGTTATATAAGGGTTTAGTAAGACCACATCTGGAATATGCTGTACAATTCTGGGCTCCATATATGAAAAAGGACGTAGAATCAATTGAAAGGGTTCAGCACAGAGCTACAAAAATAATAAAGGGGCTAGCAAATTTCGACTCTAATGAACGTTTAAGTAAGCTAAACATGTATACACTGGAAAGAAGAAGAAGGAGGGGGGATTTGATTAAGCTTTTCAAGTTTGTAAAACAAGGGGACACAGAGGGCTTAAATTTCAATAGGGATAACAGAACAAGGGGCCATGGGTATAAATTGAATAAGACACATTTTAATCGGGATTTAAGGAAAAACTACTACTTTAATAGGGTAATAGACAGTTGGAACGCGTTGCCAGAAAATATAGTTAATTCAAAGGGAGTGTACGAATTTAAGACACAATTGGATAGTCAGTGGGAATTGGAGAATTCATAAACAAAGGACCAGCCTTGTTGGGCTTGAGCCTGTAGCTGGTCGTCAATATTTGTATTTGTATAACAAAGACTACGAATTGCGGTGAAAAAAAATCGTCTCACAGAGACACGACAGAAGTCCGGTGGCCTCTTCATTGTAGAGTACAAACCAATATTAAGCTGTCTTTTTCGCAAGCACCTAATGTTCACTGCTATGAACACTGCTTAAATCGAAGCATTGTCCCATAGTGATTCATCGTAAGGTAATTTCAATTAACATCGTACTGGAGCAACACAATGGGTATTAACGACGGTCCGAGATCAATTCCGTAAGGGAAAAATCCGAGGACAACACCACGTCATTTTGAACCACGGTCAGATGACGAGGCAACACCTGAGCTGGCACCCCACTCTACAAACTTCCACACCGACCCAACGTGAGGACTTTCGGTCACGACAGATTTAAGGTGCACCAGCCGCCTGTACACCATACGCTTACAAACATCCATGCACTGACTCTAATTCGAAGCAGGAGCCTTTCGATCTAGAGGCCTTAACCACCAAACCGGTTGGTCGGCCATAGGGATTCAAACATACCCGAATGTCACAGTTTTTTTGCTATTGTCTTGTAGCTTTTTTTCTCCAAATTGCAAAGCGTACAAAATTTCACGAAAAATTTCGTGGAAGACGATTACCTCATATTATATTTGTAAAACAAGATGGAATTATTCGTCCAGAATCGTTAGTACTGTTTACGAAAAAAGTTTGAACTTTGTCTAGTTTTTTAGCCATGTTAAAATAGCAGAAATGAAGCATGCTAATCTTTTTGTTATTCAAGCGAACTATATTGATAGGATCTATCCTACTGAAGTCAGAAAATTGTATCAGTAATTTTAGAGAAGTTGAAAAAGAGGCAACTGATTTATCAGGGCTGTCATTTAATGTAGAAGATGGACTAACTCGCAGACAACAAATGAGAAAAAATGAAAACAAAGGAGTTGGACATGAATTTACAATAAGATAAAATTTCACAGCAATTCATTCATTTTATGTCATATGTGATAACACCACGGCAGAATTACCTCAAAGAACTCAGACGTATGAAGTTGTTGTGGAGCCTTTTCGAATATTTTTTACTGGGATTTATCAATCAAAAATAAGAAAGATAAAAAAGTTGAAGGATATTTGCAAAAATGACTTTGGTGTACCTTAAAGTACCTTTTAAGTACCACCTTAAAGTACACATTTAAGTTGTAAAATTTAAAAAATAAGAGACTCATATTTTCGGTTTCGAGTAAAAAAGCATGTTTTCTCACTCCTTTCACCATACAATTTTATCAACTGCCTTATTCAAAAACTTAAATCTCTTAATTCTTAGAAAATACAATTTTTGGCATTGCAGTAAAATGGGTAAAATATGCATGTGAATAAGATGGATTTAAAAAAAAAATACAACAATCAACATAGATTCTACAAGTTTTTATTAAAAATTTTCAACAAATTTGAAATCTGAGGAAATTTGTAATTTTTAATTAACATCACACAAAAGCAACACAATTGGCTATTAATGAGGGTCTGCGATCAATTCCCTAATTGAGAGATCCGAGGCAGTTTATACTATAGCAACTCAACGGGCTCTTGACTACGGTCCGGGATCAATTCCCTAAGGAAAAGTATCCGAGAAAATAGGGTAATTTTTAATTAACGTTCTCAAGCACTACAACTGCCTATTAACTAATTCAATAAGGGAAATATATGTGGACAATTTTTAACGTAATTTTGAACCACGGTCAGATGATAGGATAACACCTCAGCTGGCACCCACCCTCCAATAAATTGGGCCGTCAGATCGATTGGATCACTTCGCAATTCCAATTTCGCCGCATTTCACAATGTTGAGGCCATCACGGCGTTGTCCGTGGTGTTAGTTTGCGAAGCAAACCAAATGGAAATGCATAGCAAACACCGGTGGTGTACAAACGTTCACAATGGACACACCTAGCCCCACAAAGTACAGCACGGGCAACGCCGTGCTAGCCACGACATTCCCCCCTATTGAAGCCCCCCCCCCCCCCTATTCAAAACCTTGGCACGTCCCTGTAGAACTTGATTTGAATGTTCCTTTGCAATTGTAAAGAACATTGCAATTATCAAATGTTAAACTTTAAACAAAGAAAATATTTTTCCAAACATAGTTTTTCCTTGTGATTTCAATAAACATTTTTTTTTCATGGATATGAATGCTATGAACAGGAATTATGTAATGCATTTAAGTTTTTAAAGCAATGACTCCAACAACTGCTTTAAAAATAAGAAAACTTTTGTAAAAAAAATTCAACTAACTAAACTAGATTTAACTTATATATTTTTTTAAAAACAAATATTAGACTTCATTTGTAGAAGATTTGAGTAATATTATCAATATAATATGTTAAGTTTTCAACAATGGGAAAAATAATTTTTTTAAACGGTTAGATACTCTTTTTTATGTTATGTATATTTCAGAGTGTGAATTGTGGTAAAGTAATGAACTATATGCTATTTTAAGGTTTTTTATTTTTAGTTTGTGAATATTGCTGCTGTTATGGTGTGTTTAATAAATTAAACATTTTCTTACTTTGCAACAAATATTAACTGGCAATAAGAAAAAAAACTTTTTTGACATTTATTTAAAATGTTAAATAATTGGTGGTAATTACAGTACATTTTTGCAAGAGACCTACTATCATTTACATGAAATCATGGATGTATTCTCACGATGGAGTATATCAAGGTGAAAATGGGGTCCGGGCATGTTTTGCATGTAATACAGCCTGAAGAAACGTGTTTTGCCAGTAATATGTTATTAAAATTATAATAGTTACCTATTGTCCTATATTTTTTGTAAAAAAAAAATCGTATATTTTATGATATGGACACTTATAACCCTGCATTAGTGTAAGTGCCATAGATTCCTTAGCACTTATATATATATATATATATATATATATATATATATATATATATATATATATATATATATATATATATATATATATATATATATATATATATATATATATATATATATATATATATATATATATATATATATATATATGTGTGTGTGTGTGTGTGATTGTCAACACTGGAATGGCACTGTAGCTATTACCTGATATGGCCTTTTGGAATGTCCACGTGTTGTAAAACACAACATTTATTAAAATAATTGAAGATGGTACACATTTACGTCCACAAAGGACTAATCGCCTGTAAATGTTCTGAAACAATACTAAAATTACAATGACATCCACAGAGGATATTACACAGTTGATTCAGGGAACTCGCTGTTTAGTCCACAGAGAGGACACATATGAGCCACAGAGGTCTCAAAAGATTCGCATGAAAAAGTACGGAAGAGTGGCCACACAGGTCTCAACTCTCTCCCGGTCACAGAAAAAACTGAAGACCCTCCGCCGCGGGCAAGGGATCAAGCCTTTTCCCCTTAGCGTATATATATATATATATATATATATATATATATATATATATATATATATATATATATATATATATATATATCAGGTTGAGTAAAAAGTTTTCCGCCAAGGGGAGATACCTCCCTCCGCGCTAACAGCTATCATTTCTGTGGTTTTTGGCCTTTCCTCGGGTTTTTGTATTCGAACGCTGAAAATTATAACTACACGACTGTGTAAATTGTTTGTTAAAAATTTATTATCTTGTGCGTCAAAAAAGTGTTTGAAATGGAGCTATCACGTCAACAGATCAGAACGATTATGTACTCGTGAGTTCCGTAACAAACTCATTGCGACTGAATGCCACTAAAAATGTGTGAAATTTCAGGCATCAATACTGTTTCGTATGATACAGTCAAAGTTTCGTTTCGGAAATTTAAAGCTGGAAATTTTGACATTTAAGATAGACCGCGTTCTGGCCGCCCTATTGAAGTGGATTGTGAGCAGTTGAAGCAAATTATTGATCAAGACAGAAATGTTTCAACACGAACTATTGCGTTAGAGTTTGACGCTTGCCAAAAAACAATAGTAAACGCTCTGAAACGCATAAATCTAACGTTTAAGTTCAACCGCTGGGTGCCTCAGGATTGACTGCTGAAGAAAAAATACAAGAGAAAAGCGGCCTGTTCGATTCTTCTCAGAGATCAAAGGAAAGAAAAAATTTTGGACAAAGCTGTGACCTGTGATGAATAATGGGTGTACTACAACAATACAAGCCGTAAAGGAGGGTGGTCAGCAGCTGTGGAATCAGCAGGCTCGGTTGCAAGACGAGTCCTAACAAGAAGGTGCTTCTCTGTAGCTCGTGGGATTGTCGCGGAATTATCTACAAAGAGTACCTGAAAAGCGGACAGACTATCAACAGTGCAATATACCAACAACATGCTAATTAAAGTTCGTGATGCCATTCGCGAAAAACAAAGAAACGAGTTCAGAAGGAAGATGGTTTTCTTTCATCAAGATAACGCCAAATATTAGTACGATGACCAGCTGGACGCTGTACAAGCAGGAGTGGGATTTTATGCAACATCAACCATCCAGCCCACACATGGCCCCTTCGGATTTCTATTTGTTTTCCCAGATGCAGCTGCATCTAGATGGTGCAATCTGCAATTCAAATGAGGAGGTCAGAAATTAGGTCGATCTCTTTCTGGACTCGCGCATGCCAGTTCTTCGCAGAAGGTATAGAAAAGTTGTCAAAACGTTATCAGACGATTGTAGATTTGAACGGAGATTACTATCCTCATTAGCTTTGCTATTTACGTATGTATTTATCATTTTAAAATAAAAAATTTCTTGGCGGAAAACTTTTATATATATATATATATATATATATATATATATATATATATATATATATATATATATATATATATATATATATATATATATATATATATATATATATATATATATATATAAATACATACGAAAACAGCAAAGCTAAGGAGGATAGTAGTGTGTGTGTGTGTGAGGTTTAATGATAGTGTGACAAGGGCTTCAAAGAACACTGAGAAGTTCTTAAAAGGTAAACTATACTTAATTAAACATTAGCAATAAGGGATTGAACAATTAAAAACGGGAAAACACTAAGAAGGGTATAACCGTGTGCCATTAACAAATGCGTCTTTATAGTTCAAACTCTCGAATTGACCTCCAGCCAAAGAGGAAGTTGCTCAACCGTTACTACTAGACAGCTCATGGGAAAGGTAAGTGGGTTTTGATGGATATGCATCCTTTGTAAGCTTCGGAATTTTTCTAGAAACCACCAACTCGCTACCATCAGCTCTAACTGCACGGTCTTCATTGACTATAAATTTTGAACTAAAATGCTTTTTACACAAAACAGCAGTTGCACTAGGAACAAAATCTGCTCTGCTAATACATTTTAGCCACTGGCTTTTTCTAGCTTCATCCTTTGGGAAAGTGAACGACGAGATATATGTATCTATATTGTTATAATTAGAAGTGCAACCAGGTACGCAACACTTTCGCCCATCTTAATTGTATCCAATGAAAGTCTATAAAGAAACTTTCAATCAGATGTTTGCTACTTTACACTATCTACTAACAACTACACTTGACCCAATCAACTACTAAATAATTCAGATGTGGATACTAATATAATTAGATGAAATCTACAAAAAGTATCCATAAGAGATGCAATTTTATAAGTCCTAAAGCCCAGTCATTCATAAATAATTGCCTACAAAAATGTGATTATGATATCAATGTTCATTCATAACTATTAAAATTATAGCTTTAAAAAGAAAAGGTTACACTACAGGAACAACATCAACACGTCTTACAATGTAATCAATTGAACACTAATGTTCACAATGAATAGAAAAAAAGAGGAAAACAAAAACTTACTTTCATAGGCTTATAATCCAGATATAATTTCACACAATTTGAATTCCTAAAAAACGAATGCACTATTTATGAATAAAAATCCACATGGATGTGACAACAAATACTGCTCTAAAAGTAGGTTTGCTTGATCATCGAACTATCTAATGGAATCGGTGGACTTTAGACTGTGACATCACGCATCCCTCAACCCCCGAACCTTCTGGCCTTAAAGGAAAACAGGTGAA
>CANAIC010000114.1:0-29241 GCA_947359465.1 Metellina segmentata
AAGGTGTTAGCCTCTAGATCGGAAGGTTCCTGGTTCGAATCCAGGTGCGGGCATGGATGTTTGTAAACGTATGGTGTAGAGGCGGCTGGTGCACCTTAAATCTGTCGTGGCCGAAAGTCCTCACGTTGGGTTGGCGTGGAAGTTTGGAGAGTGGGGTGCCAGCTCAGGTGTTGCTTCGTCATCTGACCGTGGTTCAAAATTACGAGGTGTCGTCCTCGTATCTTTCCCTTAAGGGACTGATTCCGGACCGTCGTCAATAGCCCGTTGTGTTGCTCTAGTACGACGTTAACTAAAAATTACCATCACCTGACCGTGGCTCAAAATTACGTGTGTGGTCCTCGGTTCTTTCCCTTGGGGATTGATCCGGACCGTCGTCAATAACCGGTTGTGTTGTTTCAGTACGACGTAAATTAAAAACATTACCAAAACCTACCTATTTTAAAATAAGTTCAGATGACAAGGTCATACCTGAGCTGTCCTCCCACTCTAAACTTCCGCATCACGCCAACGATAACGTCATCAGGAGAAACAACATGAAACTCAGAGCATGATGCTAATAGTATATTGTGTTACTCCAGTGTGACGTTATTTAAAAATACCAAACACTGTGCACACGCTAAGCAATAGATGCTCGATGATTAAAGTAACATCCTCCACCATTTGCCCAAAAACCGGTCTGATGGTTAAGACGTTAACCTCTAGATAGGAAGGTTCCTCATTCGAATCCGCGGTGCATGAGTGCTTGTAAGCGCACGGTGTAGAGACGGCTGGTGTACATTAAATCTGTCGTGGCTGAAAATCCTTAAGATGGGTTGGTGTAGAAATTTGGAGAATGGGATGCCAGCTCAGGAATTGTCTTGTCATCTAACCGTGGTTCAAAATTACGTGGTGTTGTCCTCGGATCTTTCTTTTAAGGGATTGATCCCGGACCGTCATGAATATCGCGTTGTGTTGCTCTAGTGTGAAGTTAGTTAAAAATTACCAATCCACCTCTTTTATTTCTTTAGAAAGGCGATTATCTAAACTTGGCGTAGTTGAATGCTTAACATTTTTAGCACACGTTAGGCAGGCAGGTAGTTTATTTAATTTCGCACTGGTGCAACAGAACGGTCTGTTGAGTAGTATTGAGGTAATTGGTAATTTTAGTTAACGTCGTACTAGAGCAACTCAACGGGGCTATTGACTACGGTCCGGGATCAGTCCCTTAAGGGAAAGATCCGAGGACAACACCTCGTAATTTTGAACCACGATCAGATGACGAAGCAACACCTGAGTTGGCACCCCCCCCTCTCCAAACTTCCACGCCAACCCAACGTGAGGACTTTCGGCCACGACAGATTTAAGGTGCACCAGCCGCCGCTACACCATACGTTTACAAACATTCCATGCCCGGACCCGGATTCGAACCAGGAACCTTCCGATCTAGAGGCTAACACCTTAACCACTATACCGAGTAGTATTGAGAGCAGATCCCTAAAAATTTACAAGCAACTGAAATTTCCCTCCGAAATGAAGAGTTTGGGAGAATGGGGTGCCCTGATCGGGTGTTGCCTCATCATCAGATCGTGGTTCTAAATTACGTGGTGTTGTCCTCGGTAACTGTAATAGTAATTTTTAATTAACGTCGTACTTTAAAGCAACACAACGGTCTATTGGACGAGGGTCCTCGATCAATCCCCTAAGGGAAAGCTAACAGGACAACACCAAGTAATTTTGAACCATGGTCAGATGACGAGTCAGCACCTGAGCTAGCACCACACTCTCCAAACGTATACACCAACACCGGAGGACTTTTGGCCACGACAGATTTAAGGTGCACCAGCCGCCTCTACACCGAACGCTAAAATCCACACCCTGACTTATACACCAACACGTGAGGACTTTTGGCCACGACAGATTTAAGGTGCACCAGCCGCCTCTACACCGAACGCTAAAATCCACACCCTGACTTATACACCAACACGTGAGGACTTTTGGCCACGACAGATTTAAGGTGCATCAGCCGCCTCTACACCAAATGCTTACATCCACACCCTGACCCGGATAGGAATCGGGAACCTTCCGATCAAGACGTTAACACCTTAACTACTAGAATGGTTGGTTGGCACGAGCAATAACGTCGCACTGGAGGAATACAACGGGCTATTGCAACAGCATTTGGTATTTTTTAAATTAACATCGTACTAGAGAAACTCAACGGGCTATTGACGACGTCCAACAGTATTGGTAATTGGTAAATTTAGTTAACGTCGTACTAGAGCAACACAACGGGCTATTGACGACGGTCCGGGATCAGTCCCTTAAGGGAAAAATCCGAGGACGAAACTTCGTAATTTTGAACCACGGTCAGATGACGAAGCAACACCTGAGCTGGCACCCCACTCTCCAAACTTCCACGCCAACCCAACGTGAGGACTTTCGGCCACGACAGATTTAAGGTGCACCAGCCGCCTCTACACCATACGCTTACAAACATCCATGCCCGAACCCGGATTCGAACCAGGAACCTTCCGATCTAGAGGCTAACACCTTAACCACTATACCGGTTGGTTGGCCCAACAGTATTAGGTAGGTAGGTATTTCATTACAGTTGTACTGGAGCAAGACAATGGGCTATTGACGACGGTTCGCCAACAATATTTGGAAATTTGGTTCATTCAATTAACGGGGTGTGTTATCTCCTGCGCCTAAATTAAAACAACGAAACTGAATTTGTATCCCTCTAAAAATCGTCGTGAACAAAAGGGGAGGGGCTGGAGCCTCTTAAATCAGTCGCGGCCTTAAATGTCCTCACGTTGGGTTGGTAGTTTGAAAAGTGGGCTACCAGCTCATATGTGACCTCGTTATCTGACCGTGGTTCAAAATTACGTGGCGTTATCCTCGGTTGGTGGGCAGGAATTTTAATTAACGTTGTTGTGAAGCAACACATCAGGCTATTGACGACTATCGGGGTATTGACGGAATCAATCCCCAAGGGCAAGATACGAGGACAACACCACGTAATTTTGAATCACGGTCAAATGACGGGTGTTGTCCTCGCTTCTTTCCCTTTGGGTTTGATCCCGGGCGTCGCCAATAACCCGTTACGTTGCTCCAGTGCAACATTAATTAAAATACCTACCTACAACAGGACAAGTCGACAATTTTCATTCATTCATATGAAAATGAGATAATTTTTATTTTGAAATAGGTGCAAGAGATAATATTGCAAAGAGATATATTACATATTAATTTTTTACACTTTATTTATACAATAAGTGTGTGAACTTTTTCTTAAATTTTAGTTAGTTATTTTTAAATGAAATATTTTTGATATGAATGTGTTCCCAATACGAGTCCTTGATTTATTTAAACAGAAGATTAGTGTATGTTAATATGGTCTGAAATATTATTTAAACTAAAGAGTACATAAAGAAATATTTATATTGATGCAATAACAGAAGAAAAAAAAACAAATAATACAAACACACAGATGTTCAAATAAGAGTTGTTGGAAATTTTCTGTTGTGAGGAAAAAAAAACGACTGTCAAAATATTAAATTTGTGAATAAAATTCCAGCCAAAGAAATATTTGAAAAAAAAAATCAAACCTTTCACCACTATCAAGGGATAAATTTTTATTTTTATTCCTGTTAAATATGTCTGAATTAAAGTTAGAAACAAAAGTATGTTATTTTAAAATTAATTTATGTCAATCAATTATATCAATCTCAACATTATAAAAAGAGCGAACATGAAAACGTTACATAAAGAAAGAACATGAAAATATATAAAGGATGAAAATGAAAACATCTAAAGGATGAAAATGAAAACATAAAGGATGAAAATGAAAACATGCTTCTATAAATGAAAAATGTCTTTATAAAGAAATATCTTAACACTGATCAAAATTACGCCGGAAGAGATATATAATTGTTTTAAATGTATTATTTATTAGAAAATAAGACATTGAAATGATAACAAGAATTCTGACGTCTTAAAATCTATTTTAAATAGTTTTCTATTAGGCAGCACATAAAACCGTAAGAATTAAAAAATAATAATTATAACATGTTAAATTCGATTTCAAATATTAATTGCAGAGAAACTTTACAAAATAAAGGTATAGCAGCAACAGAAAAATAAAAATTAGAAAAAGAATTATGATACGTGACAATCCATGCTAAAAAGTGAATAATAAAAATTAAGGGGTTCCGGGACACATTGAAAATTTTTTTTTAATTAATTTAGAATTTTGAAGTTTTTTGTACTGATTACCCATCTAACAAATAAACAAAATCACAACACAAAAGTTTTCCAAAAGTTTTTTAAAAATTGTTTAATTAAAAAATTTTGAAAAAAAAGGGGGGTCATTTTAAAATGCTAAAACACAAAATATTCTTGATCAATTTTCAAAATTCTTGCAGTAAATGATTTACAAATTTATAAACTTTAATTTTGATTCAGCAATTTAAAAAATATTAATTTAATAAAAAATAAAAATATTTAAATGAAAATTTTTGAAAATTTTAAGGTATTTTTTTTTAAAATCATAGTTATAAAAGTAAATATTTGTTTTATATTTTCTGAATTAAAATTAAAGTATAATATTTGGAAAAGATATATTCCTAATTTCAACCCTTAAAATTTATCGGTTTTTGACTTATAGCAATTTGAATACAGGAAATCTTGAAAAAATGTATCATGGAGAAAAACGCATTTAAAGTTTTAAAGACCGATTTACAATTAATAAAATGCTTAAATACATTTTAAAAGCATCCAGATGAGTATCTGCCTCCTTCTTCCCTCTTAAATCTTTGGTTTAATTTGATTTTTGTAAGTTCTACCTTTTTTCTATATAGTTTAAAGGTCTCCGTAGACTTAAATGAAAATCGCAGATGTTGTTGCCATGACAACAACTGTCAAGAGTGTTAGATTTTCAAAACTACGAATCACGAAAACAACTATATCTCTAGTTCTAATTAAGATAGAGACATGATTTAGCCGTCATTTTAAGCAGAAAAACACAGAGAATTTCTTAAGATAATAAAAAAAAATTCGAAAATGTGACGATTTTTGTGTCCCGGACCCCTTAAAACGATCAAAACAAAAAACAGAAAATTGCAACCATAAAAATACGTCACAGCCACTTCTGAAAGTAAAACGTCGTCAATAGCCCGTTGTGATGCTCTAGTATGACGTAAATCAAAGTACCTACCTGAAGGTAAAACAAGCTTGCATTGAAAATTCCGGCTTAAACAGTCTATACTTGCATTCGTCGCCATCTTTAACATCTGAAAAGCTTTGATAACACTCAGAAGCTTTATTTTCTCCATGAATGTGGCTTATGGTGGTGAGTGATGATGAAAGTAAAATGCTCGACTTTCAACGAACATTAAGATTTAATTCAACAAAATATAGAAGAACGTGAGCAGAGGGAGAGAGTAAGTTTTTGCGTTCCATTCCATTCCATAATCTCGTATGACGTCCTGCAACGCCCCTCCTCAAAGAGGGGTGAGTGTGTGAGGGGAGTGAACTGGGTGAATGCATACGGACGGCGGAGAATCGTAAACAAGTCCTGAGTCACTATAGAGTATCCCCAGTGATGAAGGGAGCGACACAGTTCATCGCAACCAGGCAAGGAAAGTGACACAACTCAAAATTGCAGAATTTGAGAAACATCAACTTAAAGCAGGTATGGGCAACCTTTGGAAAGTTACGGGCTAAACTTTAGGATATTAATGAAGTCGCGAGCCGTAGGTAATAGGTAGTTGTGAAAAAGTAATCGTGATAAGGTTTATTTTATTTTATATATTTATAAAGTAGAGTGGTGTAAAGTTACATGAACAGAATAATATCGTATTGATTAAGTATTTACTTACAAACACCATAAATTAAAGAGAAGTTTGAGCGTGAACTTGAGAAACAAGATAATCAATGTTGGGATCAATCCAACAGGTGCCAGAGTGTTTTCCAAATTTTCATCTGTAAGCCTGGTTCGATACTTCAATTTATTAGTTTTCATCATGGAATTTGATTTGTATCAGTGTTTTGATAACAATCACATCCGCAAGTAAGGAATGGAATCAAGAAGAGCAAGGCCGTTTCTCGGATACAACTAATAACGAAATTTATAATTATTATTCCCGATTATCCGTGAAATTGAGTGGCGCGATGTGTCGCCGATAACTTGTCTTCCGACTTTAAAACCTCGTTTTTATTTAATTTGTTCAAGAAAACACAGGCTCAGCCATCTCTCATATATCCAATACTACTTTTATTAGGAATAATAACTACATACGGTAGTATTGGAAATACCAATTTTTACATTTTTTATATTCAGGTGTGGCGCAAATAATTCAAGATATTTTTAGCGAGCCGTCAACTAAAAAAGGTTGAGAAACAGTGACCCACGTACTTCAGGCTTTTGTTTCCCCTCCTCTCACACTATTGTTGGCGAGAACCGAGATTATTTACTTTTTTTTCGAGCGCGATTTTAAAATGTTCCGCGGGCCGGATCAAAAGCCGGGGCGCATTCGCGGAAACCCTCACGCTTTCAGCACCTCTTGGCGAGTTGGCGATAGAAAGCGCTTTGAGAACCGAAGGCTGGGGAAATTGGAATGAAATTAAAATTCTTATTTAAATCACTGATGTTTTAAAATAATCACTTAATTTTAAATTTGCTTTCCCTGTAACAATCTAAAAATCGAAAGAAATGGTCCGTTTTAATAGAATCAGATGTATTCAATTTGTGGACTTTCATATAATGTAATCTCAAAAACTAGATTATATCAAATTATAAATCAAAAATTAAAACTACTGATTGCACAGAACGAACAATCTCACTGCCTCTACTAAAATACTAAGATTACACTTCACAAATATAATTAAACGCAATAGCATAAAACAATTCAAAATCAAAGCTGAAACAAATTTTTCTTGCATCTCTAACGCATCAAAAAACACATTTGAAAATTGAAGGAGATTGGATGTGTAACTGAAAAGTAAATACAATCTTTCAAAAGAATACGCCTAAAGACAAATTAACTTTTCCTAATTAAATTATTCCGCTTTCAATACAAAGGCCGTTGAAAAACATGAGCTCCTCACCTCACACATTCTCATAAGCATAAACAAAACAGAATGCATTGAACATCAGAACAGGGATTTTTCAAACCGCCGACAGAACTAAAAAAGTATACGCCTTCTAGCGGCAATTCCTCTAAGTTTTAACATTAGGATTATCGCAGTTGGCGATACAGGCATCTATCGCCAACTCGCCAAGGGCTGCTGAAAGCGTGAGGGTTTCCGCGAATGGCAGCCGGGGCGGGCCACATTCGGCCCTCGAGCCGGGGTTGCCCACATATATGACTTAAAGTATACTATAAAACTTATAATGAAATAGTATAAGGTTATTTTAAATTTTAGGTAAGTATTTATGGTGGTAACTTTTATTGTATTCTACTAGCCACTGCTTGGCTAGCCAGCGTTGCCCGTGATGTACTTTGTGGGGTTAGGTGTGTCCATTGTGAACGCTTGCCAACCACCTGTGTTTGGACATAACATCAGGATTTTTATTTTTTGACTTGTGTCCCTTTTCTTGCCGGGGTTCGATATGATGTTTACAAAATATTGACAGTGATACAGTAAGTGGTAATGAAATAATATCTTGCACAAGAAATCTCCATTCTCAAAAATAAGTGTATACATGTATTTAACGATAGACGCATAGGCTGAATGGAGGGGGGGGGTATAAGTATGGAAAGATGGATGAAAAGTATGGACTAGACCCCAGTAAAAAGTTGGATGAATAAAAAAAATTAAATTAATATACATTAATTATTAATAATAAAATACCTTAATTATCAATAGATAATTATTAATTATTAAGATTCAATTACATTAATTATTAATATGTAATTATTAATTATATGAATGAGAACTATATATATAAATAATTTCTTTATTATATTAATAAATATTCATTAACACTTGATCTTTAAAAAATCCAAAAAATTTTTATTCACACAATATTTAGTAGATGACTTTATGGTGAGAATTTTAAAACTTACAATACATTTCAATTAGAAATTAAGACGTCGATTTTTTCGTTAACGTTTCGATTTTTCTGAACTTCTTAGATTTATATTTGATTTGTTTGAAGCACATTGATAAAAATTATCTCGATTCTGGCTCTGCCGTCTGTGAGTGCTCATAATTTTTTAAAAAGTGTACTAATTATATATTAGTGAATAACTACATGCAACTATAATATTAATGAGATTAAGACATAAAATCCTTCAGTGTTGGTAAAAACTTAAAAAGCGATATCGCTGTTGTAATGTCCAGCAACAAGAAAAATAACTGATACTTTCCACAATAACATTTCTGTTGAATTTTTTTAAGTAAAAAGTTAACCCCTGAAAGTATTATTGAAATTCTAACATAATTGCATTAAATGTCTTACCTTTAAGCTGCACAATAATGCTTTCGCAATGTATGTTTAATACTCAAAAATTCTCTAAAACAAAAGTAAAGAAGATATTCTGATGACTCCTGTTTGTAACAAAATGAATCAAGAATTCTTGAGCTGACACTAGGAAAGAAATAGCCAAGAAATCCCATAGTGCTTTTCTAACACGTTTAATAAAGCTAAATGATTGCAGAGCTAAATGGCTTGTCTGATTGCCCTGTAATCTCAATGAAGCCAACTTAAAGAGCCTCTTAAGAAATTCAGGCCTCTAATAATATATAGGCTGTTTAGAAACTGTGATTATAAAAGTGAAACTAGTAGAACTTAATGAGTAACAAATAAATGTATGTAGTAAAGGAAACGACCCACCAGAGATCTCCCTATTCATTGACGAGTAAGTATCGAGAATGAGGAATTTGCATTGGTTTTTTTTTTATATATATATTTTTATTTGGTAGAAGAGAAAAAAACAGGATTAATGGTATATTTTTTTCTTAATTTTTGAATGTGGATAATTAATTAAAAATTGTTTAAGTTTGCAGTTGGGCATTTGGCGGAAAACGCTACTTTTGCAATGGCTGCTCTTGTGACGTCACTGTGCATGTAAACAAACAGCGCATTACGTTGTTTGTCAGATTCTGTGATTGACATTTGATTTTCTGTGGAAATTCTTTATCTATCTTTTTTTTTGTAATGAGTGAGAACGAAAAACCACCTCACAAGTACTGGATTGTAACTTGTTGCGTAAACACAACTTCAAATTCAGTTGATAAGCTGTTTTTTAGCGTTCCAAAGGATCCAGTTAAAAGAAAAGCGTGGACTTACGCAATGAAACGGGGTGATGAACTAGTGAACAATGAACTAGTACAAGTCAGTTATAGGCTTACAGGCAGAATAGTATTATAGTGTTTCAATGTGCAATAAAAATGAAATTTTTAAGTATTAATGGAGAACTTCCTTAATCTCAATTAGTTTTAGGTCAATTTATGAATGTTACTAAAGATCATACATACCTCATAGCTTTAACTCCTCGTATTTCTGCTGCCATAAAATCCGGATTTTTTCCCAAGAAAGAAAACATGGAAATCGTATCTATCTTGAGAAGGTTATCAGATTGGCCTTTGACAAATCCCGGTAAAATCGACATCGTAAACGAAATATACAATAAAATAAACGAAAGATGATTATAAAAGTTAAACACAGGTATAAAATGTAGTTAAAAACGATAAAAGGATTAAAGTGGCAAAAAGGCGAGCGAAAACAGCATCAGTTTCAACATGTAAATATTGATACTTCATGCACAGTGACGTCAGAGCCAATCACGTAGCGTTGTGCGATTACGTCATTTTTCGCTTTTTTAAAACTAAATTTGTGATTTATTTAACTTCTTTCCGATATTTAAAGCGGCATATTCGAATAAAGTGAAGCTGAAATTACCAGGAAATTATAAATTTGAGCAATTTCCTCAGATCCGCATCTGGAATATCTTGTAGTACTGAGACATAGTCGTGACTAGGGTTGATGAATGAGGGAGTTCTCAGTCCCCTAGAAGTACGGGCTGTCACCAATAAAGCATCTGGAGGGAAATTTGATGATATATTAATAAATTTTTTCATAGTACATTGATAAAATTATTAAATATTTTGCGTCTAACAAATGTTAGATACTTTCATATCAAATTAAGTCATTTTAAACAATGTTGTTTTATTGTATTATACTTGAGAAACATTGTTTGCTATAACAAAAAATTATGTAAGGCCCATCTTAAATTACACTAAATGCCTGCTAATTCAAACAATCTGTTAAACCGAATTAGATTAATCTGAACCAACTATTTTGAAATTTGTAAAACAAAATACAGTAAATCAGTAACAACATACTATATTAATATTATTCAAATAAAAAGCAACATTGTTGAGAATACATATACTTTTAGATTTTTTGATTACCAGTAAACTTAAGATAATAGATAAATAGTCACTAGAATCTATATATATATTTCTCTTACGTGGCACGCAAAAAAGACGTTATTTGTTACCGCGTTTTGGCAACATTGTGCGATTGTTTGTTTACTAGGAGCCTCGCGAGTCATTTGAATCTATAGCGTTATCGGATGAAATTTTATTGAAAAAAATGAATTTTAGACGAGCTGTTGCGGTTCGTAATAGAAATCTAAGAAAGCGGAGGATCTTTTCAGGGCTATTTAAAAAACGGTCCTTTTCAAGGCTAACAATTATAGTACAACAAGACGCGTGCACTACAACTTTCGACAACAAACTCAGTCAAAAAGTGTATGGGTGGCTCGAGTACTGGGGAAATGTACACACAAACAACATGCTGGGTATTCAATTTCCAAAGCAGCGCTCACATTGCGAGTAAAAATTTGCTCAAAGTTTTCATCTAAATTCTGATTCCAGAGGTACTGTATATATCTTTTATGTAATACAACAAATTTAGATTTGAAAATTATTTTTTTGGAATATATTTTGTGGTGGAGTGGTCGTTTACGGTAAGAAGGCGATTTGTCGCCAAATATGGTAACCTTCACCTTTTGCGGATTTTCTTCACATCTGCCGTTTTTGTTATGGCAACCCTATCTGCTGTAACGGAATTCTGCCGCCATCTTGATTTGGCGACAAAAATTAGTTGGCGACAAACGCCTTAACGTGAACGACCACTCCACCTATTTTGTAATCAATCCCTTCTGCTAGGACACATGTCTTCATTGATGCGAGCGAAGCGAGCATAGGTTCGCGCAGCGAACCAATGAGAATTGCGAAGCAATCCTCCGGGGGTTGGCGAGCGTTAGCGAGCAGGGGGCGGGCCCCCTAGTATGATTTATTATATTTCGACGAAATTAATCGATGTTTTTGCGTTATAGAAGTAAACGTTATCTTGGTTCTTCAAAAACATATTCTACGTTAAACAAAAAAATCAAATGAATAAACATTTCACTTATGTAGTGCAATTATTTATATTATGAGCGTAAAACTAATTTTTATTTAATGTAATCTAGTTTAAATAGTCATAAAGCTCCGATTACTCGTTTTAACAAATTTGACCATCTTGTTCGACGAACTGAATGGTGGGTTGAATCCCCACCGCGTTAGAGGAGACTACTGTATTGACAGTTATTAAGACTTGACTGGCAGTTTCGAATCCAACAAAATTTACCTTCAGATATCAAATTTCACGTCATTCTTACCGTTTCGAAGTAATGAGTACGTACACTAAGATTGGTGATTGCTAATTTTTTTAATTAACGTCGTATTAAAGCAACACAACGGGCTATTGACGACGGTCCGTGATCGATCCCCTAAGGAAAGATCCGAAGACAACACCACGTAATTTTGAACCACAGTATGATCACGAGGCAACACCTGAGCTGACACCCCACTCTCCAAACGCACCAACCCAACACGAGGACTTTTGACCACGAAATATTTAAGGTGCACCAGCCGCCTCTGCTCCATACGCTTACAGACATCCATGTCCCGACCCGAATTCGAAACAGCAATCTTCCGATCTAGAGGCTGAAACATTAACCACTAGACCAGTTGGTCAGCCCATAAAGATTGAAGCTGCTATAGTTAAATCAGCTTCTTAGACTTTTATGCATATCTTTCTAATTAATATATCTATAGAACTGATATTTTGTACCATAGTAGTGCTAAACAACCTTAACAAAATCCACTTCATATTTTACGTCACAAATAGTTTTTAGTATGCAATAATAATTACTAAATTTATGTTTGAAAAATTATGAATTGAAACCTCATTGTAAAAATTTGTACGGGATTCGATTCAGAAATACTTCTAGTATGGCCACGCAAAATTTCAGCTCATTAGTTTTCAGCTATATATTAAATTTTCCTCATTATTACGATTTTAGGAGGCAACGAAAAGTTTGAAAAACGTTTGACAAACAATGGACAGTGATTCTCGGATCGTTTGCACTTGCATCTATAAAAGGAAGTCTTTGTTCCTCGGTACGCAGTGTCCTGACGAATTTATGGCACTTACAATAATGAAATTTGGCACACAGGTAGTCCGAATTTTTTGCAATTTTTCTATCGCGCCCGAATTTTGAAATTTAATCTAGAACATTTTAAAATTAATTTATTAGTTTTTCCACCATTCTTTCTTCTCACCGGAATGTGACGTCACCGGAACCTCGAATGAAAAAGGAACGAATTTTACGATTTTCAACCGCTGACGTCAGCCTTTGCAACCTTGGCATGGTTTCCGGTTCTAGCGTGTTTTGATGTACGTTGTTGATAATAGCCACTTCGAGGCCATCACGGCGTTGCATGTAGAGTTCAGTTGCGAAGCAAACCAAAGGGGAATACGTAGCAATCACCGGGTGCTATAGCGAACAGTGATCACTCCTGAACCCACGAAAAGAACTGTCCCGTGAACGCCGTGCTAGTGTCGCAGAGGCTAGTAATAAATATAATATTGTAATGCTCAATCCGCTTGTACTTGCGTAATAAATCTTGGATCACTGAAAAATACATGTTCAAATTTGAAATTCTGGTGCTATAACTACATTTGATCCCCAAATAGAGTCTATCTATGTCGAGATGATCCCTAAATTGAAGTCATGAAAGTTCACGTTTAGACTAATTTAACGATGTAGAATCTGATTATGGCATGAAAACATGGTGTTTCCATTAGAAATTTCGCTGTTTGTGCCAAATTTGATATGAAGCAATTCTTTGCCCTTATGGAATTGTTTTGAATTTTAATTTATAAAGGACGTTCTTCCTATTAAATTAATTACTTCGAATTGTGAATAATGCTCGAAATAAAGGAGTTGGTTCGTTTTTTACCGTAACTGTAATTTACTATTGCCTTGATTTGTAGAAGCAATAGGATTAAACTTTTCCATCATTGATATTAAATATAACAAGTAAGTTGGTGTAGCAGGATGTTTTAGATAGTCAATCGAAATGAGATCTGATGGCAAACGTAAAGATGTTCCATAAACTAGTTGAGAGCATGTTGCGTTTAGGTAATTTTTTTAATAGCTGAGCATAATCCGAACAATACAATCGGTAAAAGTTCAGTCAAGCGTTTTCGTGAGCCATAATTGTCCATTTAAGATACCTGTGAAATCTTTCAAACATACCATTGCTTTGAGGGTAGTATGATGCGAAATGAATTTTATGACTGACTAACATACACTATATGGACAAAAATATTTGGACATTGCATGTTTTTAAGACAAAGAGCTTTATTATTATATTTAGTTACGGGTAGGTCCTTCTTTTGTTTGTATTACAGTTGTAACACGTCGAGGCTTACTTTCTGCAAGTTCTCTGTAAGACTGGGCAGGATTAGCTTGCTATATGTGTTCGATCGGGGCTCTGAACAGGCCAGTCAAGCAAATTCACCTCATTTCAAGGAAACCAGTCCAGCACACGTTTTCCAGTATGACATGGAGCTTGATCCTGTTGGAAGAAACAACCATCATCGCTATAGTAATGCCATAGTGTAGGCAATGCCGAATTAATCCAGAACATCGAGGTACACATCAGAGTTCATGATACCAGGTACATAAAGCAATTGACCAAGTCCTTGACATGAAAAACAATCCCATACTAAAATGGATCCTCCTCCGATGCAGTGGCCAAATACTTTAGTTCATATAGGGTATTTGTAAGCTCGCGACACAGTCCCGATTTAAAATCGCGTCCTTGGTCTCTAGTGATAGTGACAGGTGTTCCGTATCTTTTGATATCCGTCCATGTAATAGGGTACATGCTGTTGTCTCTGCAGACATATATGTCACAGGAATCAACTCTGGCCATCGAGTATATCTATAGATGGTGGTAAGACAGTATTGATAGCCATCGGAAGACGCAAAAAGTCCAATGGAATCAAGATGGTGTGAGCAGAAATGAAGCGGCAAGTGGCTTGTAGACAGTTAAAAAACACCACATTTAATTAGATACTAAACATATTTACAATAAAAGGCCGTTTCGAGGCTAAAATGCGTAAAGGTCAAATATGGTTTCAGTCCCGCGGTTTCATCGGAGCAGACCAGTTCTGCGTCCGTTCACTCTAAAAAGTGCAACGATTCTTCCTTTTTCGAGGGGGAAGAACACAAAATAAAACGTCACTTCGTCTGTACCTCGATATTACGACTCTCGACAGTTCAAAAACGAGGGGCTACATCGCATTCCTCTACCGCCATTCAGTCATAAACTCGCCAGCCGATCCCCTTATCGACGGCGAATTCATCCAATAGAGGAAATCTCGAAGAAGGGGGACCATGACGCTGTAATGAATATGAGAAAAATGAGTGGTTAGCAAATGTACTGAGTCGAGATTTCGTATGATGAAATACTTTTGATCGCTGACATTTTTCACAAGCTCGATATCCTTCTTCATTCCAGGCCAAAAGAATCCTATGCGTTGTGGCAGATATTAAGGGATTAGAACGAAAATGCAAGTTATCAAAAACAAATTGTCTGAAGTTTTAGGGGACGAAAGATCAAGGATTTTCAACTGATTCGTCACAAAACAAGTCCTTGTGAGGGAAATAATGTTGGTCTAACTTTAATGATGTGTTTTGTTGAATTAATTGCTTTGATTCTTCAGCGTGAAGTTGAGCCAGTTTCTTGTTGTCCAAAGCAAATTATTTTGAGATAGCATCAATCTCTATCCTTCATAAAGCATCAGCAATTGTGTTTTCTTCGCCATTGACATGACGTATATCTGTGTTAAACATGGATATACCCTATATGGACAAAAGTATTTGGACACTGCAGAAATTCGAAGGAGGATCCATCTTAGTGTGGGGATGTTTTTCTTGGTTAGGACTCGGCCCATTGTTTTATATACCTGGTACAATGAACGCTGACGTGTACCTCGACGTTCTGGATAAATCGACATTGCCTACACTGTGGCAATACTACGGCGATGATGGTTGTTTCTTCCAACAGGATCGAACTCCATGTCATACTGCAAAGAGTGTGCTGGAGTGGTTTCCTTGAAATGAGGTAAATTTACTTGACTGGCTTGTTCAGAACCCCGATCTCAATCCGATGGAGCATTGTGGGACAAACTGGAGCGGTGAGTACGACACTGCCACGCACGACCATCTTCACAACAATCTCTTCTCACAGCCTTGCAAGAAGCATGGCGAGCTATTACTGCCCAGACTTACATAGAACCTGTGAAAAGTAGGGCTCAACGTGTTGCAGTTGTAATACAAGCAAGAGGAGGGCAATTGTTACGGCATTCGTGACTAATCTAGGTGCTATGTGTGCGGGGGGAGGGGTAATTTGATTAAATGCTTTTACTAAATCAGCATGAGAGAAAATCTTGGTGCCATGCAAATTCACTTGTGAAATCTACTATGCCATGAATCGAGTAGTTATTCTTGACTGTTTGGGCGTTTATCCTTTTGACTACGGCTATTGATATAACAAGCGCGATTCTCTTTCTTGGCAAGGTTCTTAAAACATTCAAGGCACAACTACTGTAACGGCCGTAATCTAAGTTCTTTCTTGGCGCTATTCTTATAACTTTCAAGGTACAATTGATGCACTGGCCAGTCCAAATTCTTTCTTGGCGTGATCATGGTACAGCTGCTGAACCGGCTGTAGTCTAAAGGTTAAGGCAAGATAATCGCCAACTGGACGCCAGTCATCACTATTTTTTTAGACCATTTTGTAACGGTGATTCATAGTTACTGCTAGATGGAAGAATGAGACCTAAATCAATTATGTATGTAATTATGCCTTCTGGGAGACAGAAAGACACAATTAGAAGAAAAAACGTTTAATTCAACACAAAAGGGGATATTTTACAGGGAATTTGACAAAGAGTTGTCAAGGGTGTCACCACACGAACATCGTCAACCAGAAACCGTTCTTTCTTCGGGAGATGATCGCGCGGGCAGTGATGTGATTGGACTGTCGTCCACAGTTAGGAGATTGAGGTTAAGGTGAGGATTCTCCTTCCCCCCGACATGTAATTCCGTTTTTGCTATTTTTAACCTATCTTATGCAAGTCGACGAGGATAATCAAAAACCAGGGACCGAAAGTTTCTATATAGTGCATGACATTATGCTTTAAGGGTTGATTACCACTAGGAAATAACGTAATATTGGTATATTCTGTCAATAATGTTAAATCATTTCTTTCAAAAACAGTTTTTTTTACAGAGGCAATTTAATTTGATGCATGAATCAGTCAAAAACAGCGATTACAAATACCTGGTTTTAAAATAAAATAATGCAAAAAAAAAATCAACACTAAGAATACCAGTTGTAATGTCACAAATATAAAATGAAAAAACATAATTGCGTCGTAAGCCTAGATTTAAAGTAAGTAATTTCGTACAACAGATTTCAATGGGTGTTTCCCTTTGCTACTTTAAAAGCTTGTGAAAGTTAAATCTTCTTTCGTTCTTGTTTACTAGTTAGTCTGTTGTTAGTGTGTCCACAAGGATTTATATTTTATATTTGTTCGTTTTTCAATCAAAATGGCTACGAGAGTTTGCTGGCGAAAAATATGTCGCCGTTATTCCTGGTAGAGTGCCTATATAATAAGAGTGGCTACAAGGAACCAAATTTGGCCCAATGCGCATGCGCAGCAGCCATTTTTCTACCAGAATCGTCTCAAAAAAGGTTGCTGGGCGAATTAATATATCATTTCAGGGAGAGCAAAAAGCATATGATTGTTATAATATGGATATATTCGATAAAAATGAATCACATAAACGCTCAATTACATGCATAATTGATTAGATGGATTACACAACGCGCTAACTTAGATTGCAGGAAACACCACGTTGCTCAAAAAAAGCTATTTACTTAAAAAGTCTTCAAATTTATACTGACAAACCACTAAAATAATAATAAATAAACATTCTGGAACATGAATAAGCTATATTTTCCTTTTTATTTAATGTACACACGTTTGTCTCGGACACACAAAACGTTCCCATGTTAAGTCTACGGGAGCTAGGAAAAGACCGCCTCGGGCGGTAGAAAAGGTCTCAAAGCCAATCAGAAAGTGTTTCCCGTATGTCGCCACTCTTATTATACAGTGTGGTCCCGAATTCATGGTACAAACTTTAATGGTAGGTACAGGACATTGTAACAATGATTTATTGTATAGGAATGTATAGTCGCAAGTGACGCGGTGAGGCGTAAACAGGGGAAATAAAAGGAAAGAGAAATGGAGTGATCGGTTGGTATCATTGCCGGTAGAGGGCAGTAGATGTCCAGCCGCTGTTGAACATGATGCATCGCAGTAGGGAAAAGCGCCATTCACAATTGTGCTGCCGTAGACGATGGGTGACTTTACGTATGCAGAAAAAGCAGACATGCATTACATGTACGGCCGTGCAAATGGTAACGGCAGAGCTGCGTTACGAATGTATCGCGCGGAGTATCCTGATCGACGAATGCCGGATCATAGAATTTTTCAACGGTTACATCGTCAACTTTGTGAAACAGGTGCGTTCGACGTCAACAGACATGGCGCTGGTCGAGTAAGAGCTGTACGCACTCCAAGGCTGGAAGAAAGCATCTTGAACATTGTGGCTGATAGACCCGAGTCAAGCACAAGAACTGTTGCGCGTGACGTAGGTGTGAGTCATCAGACTGTATGCAGAGTGTTAAACGAAAATCGCTTACACCCCTTCCATTTTCAGAAAGTACAAGCATTGAATCCGGCAGATTATCCTCGCCGCGTGAACTTCTGCCTGTGGGTGATGCAGCAATGTGCGTTGCAGCCGGATTTCGTAGATTATGTGCTATTTACAGATGAAGCGACATTTTCACGCGAGGGTGTCTTTAATGCGCACAATTACCATGTGTGGGCAACCGATAATCCACATGCAACGCGTCGACATGCGTTTCAACAACGTTTCAGTATTAATGTGTGGGCTGGTATTGTGAACGACTTTTTGATTGGCCCATACTTACTACCCACGCGGCTCACTGGCGGAAGCTATCTTATTTTTCTGAAAGAAGTGTTACCACAACTGCTGCATGATGTTCCGATCGCCATTCGTAACCGCATGTGGTTTCAGCACGATGGGGCGCCAGCACACTTCAGCATTGATGTACGGAATTACCTGAATGTCACGTTTGGTACTCAATGGATTGGGCGTGGTGGACCAGTCCCTTGGCCACCCCGATCTCCCGATTTATCGAGCCTCGATTACTTTTTATGGGGACATCTAAAGCATCTTGTTTATGAGACTCCAGTTGACTCAGATGAGGATCTCGTCGCTCGCTTATCTGTAGCTGCTGCAGGTGTGCGTGAAATACCAGGCATCTTTGAACGTGTACGCCAATCGCTCCACCGACGCTGTCAAGCATGTATCGATACTGGTGGACGCAATTTTGAACAATTACTGTAAACATGACACTTGTCAACAACGCTTTCAATAAAATCTTTGTTTTTCCTTTCGGCCGTTATTTCCCCTGTTTTCGCCTCACCGCGTCACTTGCGACTATACATTCCTATACAATAAATCATTGTTACAATGTCCTGTACCTACCATTAAAGTTTGTACCATGAATTCGGGACCACCCTGTATAGGCACTCTAATTTCTGGCTCTTCTCGATTTTTTTCTTTTGCAAAATTACAAGGAGGAAAACACATTTTTTGCTTTTTAACCAAATTGTAACCAAATTTAACCAAAGTACCAACAATTGTCGAACAATTTACTTTTAGAATTTCTGCGTTCCCGTCAAATGAGATATCGATTCCAACTAAGGCCCTCTTTAAATTTTATCTATACGTTCATGCAATTTTCTTATTTCACGGAGCAGTTTACCTTCATTGGAATAGACTGAAGAAACAGAATATACAAACACTTATACTGTATAGGATGTGACTTCTATAACACGGTCCGCAATTTCAGCAGCTTTGTCCAGAGAAAGATCAGTGATGGCAGCAAGAATGGTTTGAACCAAAGACGAATATTGTTTAAGGGAAGCAACTCCTAAATCACTTCGCAAGGAACGTTATGCGCCTCACCGCAAAGTCTCATGACTCGTAACAGTTCCCTAGGCTTACGATCGCCAAGCTACCTCTCCAATAGGAGGTTTTCTTATTGCCTGATGCGATGATTTCCCACTTCGTTTGATGAGTTCCGTTTTCACATGGAGTACGAATCGTCTTTGTGATAACTTCTATTATGATGAGGCAACGTCTAGAGGTAAATACGAAACAACGTAGTTGAACTTGGTTCTACTTTCGGTTACAGGTTTAGGTGTTCCTAACTCGATTGTATTTTCGCACACTGTAAACCATTAGAGCAGGTTCGCCGAAATTATACGGAGGTATTTTGATAGCACTTGTCTCCGTCATGTTGGAAACCCGAAAGAAGATCAAAATGTTAGTGAAAATTCCGAAACCAGAACGAGTTGTTGATGAACTGAAATCGAAAGTCCAAGGAGACGAATAGATACGAAAGTCTTTTATCCCGTGGTCAAACTGGATCGCTTTGAAGAACATACACTCCTTGTAAGCTGAAGTGTTGCATCGTCATCTAACCTTGGTCCAAAATTGCGTGGCGTTGTTCTCGGATCTTTCCCTTAGGCGATTGATCCCAGACCGTCGTCAATAGCCCATTGTGTTGCTCTGGTACGACGTTAATTAAAATTACCTTACCATTCCTTGTCGAAATTATCCGGTAGTCACCATCAATGTGGTTATTTTTGAGTGATGATGAAAGTAAAATGTTCGACTTTCAACCAACAACAGGTAGGTATTAATTAACATCGTACTGGAGCATTACAAAAGGCTATTGACGACGGTCCAGAATCAATCCCAAAGGGAAAAATCCGAACCAACATCAGGTAATGGTAATGGTAATTTTTAGTTAACGTCGTACTAGAGCAACACAACGGGCTATTGACGACGGTCCGGAATCAGTCCCTTAAGGGAAAGATTCGAGGATAACACCTCGTAATTTTGAACCACGGTCAGATGACGAAGCAACACCTGAGCTGGCACCCCACTCTCCAAACTTCCACGCCAACCCAACGTGAGGTCTTTCGGCCACGACAGATTTAAGGTGCACCAGCCGCCTCTACACCATACGTTTACAAACATCCATGCCCGGACCCGGATTCGAACCAGGAACCTTCCGATCTAGAGGCTAACACCTTAACCACTATACCGGTACCCAACATCAGGATTTATTCAAACATAACAAAATATATAAGAGCATGAGCCGGCGAGCAGAGAGAATGTTTTTGCTCTCCATGACATAATCTTGTGTGACGTCATGCATATGCCGCTCCTCAAATAGGAGTGAGTCACTGAATCATATTTATTTTCTTTGATTGTAGATTTTGGTATCGGCATTTTTAATTAACGTGACACTAGAACAAAACAACGGCGATTGGTGACGGTCTGGGATCAACCACCGAAGAGAAAGATTGGAGGAAAACACCACTGTAGATTATGTTTTCTACATGGAAAAAATAAAACATACATGTGCGTATAACCTGTGACATTGGTTTGCTTTTATGAAAGAGCTCTGGCAGTTACAAAATGTCGAATGCTCTGAGAGTGGAATAATTGAGAAAACGCGTATAAGATCAAAAAGGACTCGAAACGCGAATTAGGGTCTATACATCATAATCGCGGGAGCCCCGGTAGCCCGGTTGAAAGAGTAATGGACTACCAACTGGAGCGGTTTCGAGTCCGAAACTAACCATAGACCGTCGTGTACCAAGAGGGCTGGGGAACGCTAAATTTGTCGTGGCTTCAAATGTTTTCACGTTGATGTGGTGTAAAAGTTTGTAGAAGAAGTTTGATAGGGGTACCAGCTCAGGTGTTGCCTCGTCATTTGACCGTGGTTTTAAATTACGTGGTGTTATCCTCAAATATTTCCCTTCGGTTGATGTCGGAGCGTAGCCAACAACCCCTTGTGTTGCCCGAGTTAATTAAATACTTCAATACCCATCTACAGCAATCGAGGACGCTGTAAGCAAAGATTTCAGGGACACTTTCATTTGCTTTTAACTCTTTGTCAGCGCTCCCTGATCAGCGCACTCATTAATTTAGTCTAGCTCCAGCCTCCTTCGTGCGAGCACGACGTTTCAGTTGTCATTTGTTGCATCTCTGAGCTTTATAAATAGTAATAATAGAAATAAAACCTAAATATTTAATACGTGTTTGGTTATTAAACTCCATAGTGTGGAAATTTCGAAAAAATTTCAATGTGTCCAAATTTATGCATAATAAACACAAAAAGAATAATAGAAACGTCTATAGGAAGGAAGATCGAGAGATAGGAAATCCAAGAAGATCCGGACATCGATGTTGTCTGTCAACGTGCTCGGAGAGTATTCTTGAAATTATATGCATCGTACCTTCAACTTGAACAAATGTCTGATACAGTCGGTCGAAAAAATAGATGAGCACCGTAACCCCATGAAAAAAATTTCCTAAATTGAAAACGACCCATTTTGAATTAAACGTGCATTTTATATTTTTTTTTATTTCCAAGATTGGGTTTGTAAATGAATTAAACGTGCCTTTTATATTTTTTTTTATTTTCAAGATTGGATTTGTAAATGAATTAAACGTGCCTTTTATATTTTTTATTTCCAAGATTGGATTTGAAAATGAATTAAACGTGCCTTTTATATTTTTTATTTCCAAGATTGGATTTGAAAATGAATTAAACGTGCCTTTTATATTTTTCAAGATTGGGTTTGAACATTTATTGGCAAAAGCGATGTGATTGCGCGTGCCTTTTATTATTTTCCAAGATTGAGTATTTATCGGCAAAAGCGATGTGAATTACGACTGCCTTTTATTATTTTTAATTTCCAAGATTGGGTTTGAACATTTATCAACAAGATGGCAACACCCGAGTGTTGTTTTTTTTTTCTTCTCTCGCCAATCAATTGAACGTGCACCCCAATTGTTTTATTTACTCCCCCCCAAGTTTTTTTTAAAAGTGAGACCCATACCAGAAGATTTGCCTTCCACAAAATAAAATTATTTATACCGCATCATGCAAAGTCATCACATAAAAAAATATATATTTATACCGTGTACCTCTTCCAGGAGTCTCGCATCATTCAACAAAAAACTTGTGTGCCTCGCTCAATAAACAATATGTGTATACATTAAAATGCTTAGTGTGTCAATCAGAAAAAAAAATTTCACCTGAAACTTTTTTTTTTAATAGGGTTTGAAATGAAACACATATCATAAATAAAAAATATATATTTATTCATTTTGAAAACATGTGAATATAAATACAATCTTCATCCCTGCCCATTCGATTAGCAATGAGATCTATTTGATACACATGTTAAATCTGTTGTGGATTTCATGTTTCCTGAAAAGGGCATAATTATTTGATACACATGTTAAATCTGTTGTGGATTTCATGTTTCCCACCAATCCAGGTGTCCTGAAAAGGGTATAATTATTTGATACACACGTTATTGATACACACGTTAAAATAAAATAATCATAAATAAAAAAAACATTTATTCATTTTGAAAACATGTGAATATAAATACAATCTTCATCCCAGTCCATTCAATTAGCAATGTGATCCATGATTTTGATTTCTGAGAGAACGTTGCATTCTTAATTTCTTTACACAAATGTTTTCAGTTTATGATTTTGATTTCTGAGAGAACGTTGCATTCTTAATTCTTTACACAACCTTATACCCCTTTTCTTAGAGGTATTTCGTAGAGTAATTTCAGAATTTCAACCTAAGGGGTCAAAGGTTATATATATATATATATATATATATATATATATATATATAGATATAATATATATACAGATATAGATATGTCTTTGAACCAGTATTACCATTTGATCCAAGACACTAAAACTGCAGTGTCATGCATTCATTGCAGTGAAGAGATTGTCCCGAAATTAATGATCCGGCATAATTATTTGATACACACGTTACTGTACCTGTGTAACAAAACAATGGTAATGATTTCCAACTCATCCTGAAAGCACACTCGTACAAGAGGGGCCAGAGCACACTCTGATTCGAGTGACCATCAGGATTTTTTGAGAGGAAAAAATCACTCAAATGATGTGAAAACATTTTACACTGAACATACCTGTAGATCAACACACGAAATTTTCATTTGAAATATATATATATATATATATATATATATATATATATATATATATATATATATATATATATATATATATATATATATATATATCAGGATACATTCGATTTATAAAATCAACCAGATATATTTTACATTGAAATGCAACAATTGTATAAAATCAGTTGACAGTATTCATGTCTCGCTCAATAAACATTCCTTGAAATGTGTCGGTTGTTTTTGTTTTTTTCAAAAGCTGGAGGAAAAGAATCTTTGGGATATGAATCAGGATGATGGAAATGAATTTTAACAAAATACATATTACACACTTGACAGGTCAGGGGGGAATTTGTAAATTGACACACTCTCAGCAAATATGAATTATTGTTTACACATGAAAAAAAAACACACACCTCCCAAAAAAATAAAAATCAATTGAAATATAAAATGTCAGTAGTCATGTTTGTCTCTCACACACAATAACAATCCCACTGCAGAATTATTGTGACATGATCCTTATTCTAATATGATACGAATCAGGATGATTGTTAACGTGGAAATGAATTTTTTTACAAATACATATCACATACAGGTCAGGAGGATACGAAATTTGTAAAATTAACACACGAATCACTCTGAGCAAATATGAATTCAATCCAACTTTGGCATACCTCCTCCCCCCAAAAAAAAAATCATCAATTGAAATATAAAATGAGTAATGTATGTTAAATGTTATGTAAGTGTATGTTAAATCTGGTAACAACAGATTTAACATACACCAGCCTATTGAAAATGGATTCATTTTTTTTTTAAATTTTATCTTGTAGACAATTTATTGATTTGAGTTTAAAATATTTCTTGTTGATAGAATTAATTTATTGCTAATTGTTTTGATTTATTTCTTGTTGATAGAATTATTTTAAAATGTTGTCCTCGCATCTACCCCCCCCTTTAGTCTGGTAACAACAGATTTAACATACACCAGCCTATTGAAAATGAATTCATTTTTTTTTAAATTTTATCTTGTATAGACAATTTATTGATTTGAGTTTAAAATATTTCTTGTTGATAGAATTAATTTATTGTTGATAGAATTAATTTAAAATATTTATTTCTTGTTGATAGAATTATTTTAAAATGTTGTCCTCGCATCTACCCCCCCTTTAGTCTGGTAACAACAGATTTAACATACACAAGCCTATTGAAAATGAATTCATTTTTTTTTAAATTTTATCTTGTATAGACAATTTATTGATTTGAGTTTAAAATATTTCTTGTTGATAGAATTAATTTATTGTTGATAGAATTAATTTAAAATATTTATTTCTTGTTGATATAATTATTTTAAAATGTTGTCCTCGCATCTACCCCCCTTTAGTCTGGTAACAACAGATTTAACATACACCAGCCTATAGAAAATGTGTTCATTTTGTAGTAAAGTTCAGGGATTATTATTATGCTTTTTTATTTTATTTCAGGCAATTTATTGATTTGAGTTTAAAATATTTATTGTTTTGATTTAATTCTGCGTTAATAATTATTTCTTGAATTAATTAAAATCACGATCACATAATTTAAATCAAATTAATGCATTTAAAATAAATGACAAACGTAGAAATTCACTAAAAAAATCGAAAATTCACTAAAAAAAATCGAAAATTCACTAAAAAAAAATTGAAAATGAATGAAAAAAATACAGTGGATTTATTAAAATAATTGGGATTTTTTTAGTAAATTTGCAAGATTATTTAAAAAATTTCTTCAGCTGGATTCGATCTGACGCTGCCGCGAAAACGCACTACGCCAAAAGTGCCACGCCCCCTTCGAAATCGCTAAAATCGCATGTTTTAGGAGTCATTTTTGATGAAATTAGACCTTTTAACCAGTCTAAAACTAAAAACTAACACTTGTAAACGATAGATGGACTTGAAATTGATCTGAAACAACACTTTTATAAGGGTTTTATGCTCTAATTTATGCATAAACAATCATTTTCGAAAAAATTTTCGGAAACCGATTCTGAAAATTTTTTCGAAACCGATTCTGAAAAATGTTTTAGAAATAATTCCTTATACATAAATTAGAGCATAAAAGTGTTGTGTCAGATCAATTTCAAGTCCATCTATCGTTTACAAGTGTTAGTTTTTAGTTTTAGAATGGTTAAAAGGTCTAATTTCATCAAAATGACGCTCCGAAATGTGTCATTTTACACCATTTTACGCCAATTGCAATAGTAGGGAACATACGCATCGGATTTCACCGCAGCGAGAGTATTTCTAGCTTGCCGTGCATGGACGGTTATGCACGGCAAGCTAGAAATACTCTTGCTGCGGTGAAATCCGCATGCAAATGATGGATTGCATGCGGTTTTATCGAAAATGATGTTGGTCTTTAAATCCCGAACGTATTTTAATTATGTATTCAATATTTAAAACAAATTATACACAGTATACAAAACCTAGACACTGGAACTTATTTTGAGACGTCAACAGATTTAACGTGCATGCAAAACCTAGACACTGGAAATTATTTTTTGTTACAACAGATTTAACGTGCGCAAGATTTTTAAAAACGCAAAATCCTGACAGCATGCAATTTTTTTTTCGAAAGAAAGATCTGAGGAAGCAAACAATGTCTGATTTGTTTTATATTCGATTGGGTGAGAATATCTCTTAAAAGGTTTTAATGAAATCGTCAACGTACACGCAATTTGAGAAACCTGTCCAGGCTACAACAGATTTAACGTGCGCCCAATTTTTAGAAACACAAAATCCTGACAGGATTTGAAAGCTATGATATCCTCAATGGATTTAACGTGCTTCCTGTTTATTTAAATTCAAACGCTCTGTCTTTTTTTTTTTACAAGATTTGCTTTTACTAATTCTTTTTGTCTTGGTTTCGAACTTTATTTGCCACGAGCGTCCCTTTTTCGCATGGGCTGTCACATGAGTCTATAGTCCCTTGTGAGGGGCATGTGATAGTTTTCTTACTATCTCTCCTTAATGGTGAGAGCTAAAGGGGAATTAACTCTACTATGACTATTTAAAGTTCGAGGAGCAGATCTATGTTGGTTCGAAACAAATACGTTTATTTGTTATTCTGGATTAAATACAATAAATATATACATTTTAGTAACAATGATGATAAAAGTAATAAACGATACCCATGGATGCATCCGTTACCTAAAGGAAATAATGGGAGAGAAGACGTTAGTAACTAGAGTTTAAATTGTTAATAAAATCAGGGCTCGATGCCATGGCGGCAAAATCGGGGCCCTGGAGAAACGCTAGCTTTCTCGAGAGAGAGAAAGCCTCGCAAAGACGTTCTTTAGAATACAAGAATGCCCTTTTTTGGACTGGAGGTTATCCCCTCCCAAACAGGTTGCTATTCCGCGCACTTAGCGCCAAGCGCATTACCAGGGCAAGTATGTATTGCCCTCTTTGGGATTGAGTCTTACAATATACATATGCCAGTGATAAATATGGAGTAATTTTTTTTTAATGTTTTGGAAGTATAGCTTTTGTTCATTTTTTGGTGAAAATAAGATAATGGACTTCAAAACACCATTTTGAGAATTCCAGTGCTTAATGTCAAGAAACATCAGTTTCCCCCAACCTGTGTACTCTTAAAGAGAGGGGTGAATGTTCAGCTATCAACAGGAGACGCTCGCTCTTATCTCACCCAGTTTCACACAAAGACCCGTGACCACCCCTCTACTCGAACCCTGTGGTAAATTTTCTTACCTCCCCCTAGAGGAACGCGCGTTCTGAAAGAGCCCACGAATGAAGTTGTTTTCAAAATACGAGCCCATGCGAAAAGGTTAAATGCTGCACGTCCAAAAAATGCAACAAGATTGGCGTGAGAGAAGCACAACAATTCAATTAACCACAAACAGGTGAATACAAATATTTTTTTTTTACCCAATGTGTATTTAAAAAAAATAATAATAATTAGCATCCTGGTGTAGCTTTGGGATTCTGAGGGTCCGATTCACAGCAACACTCGCGCGTTAAATCTGTTGTTGTAGGGCAGGATGTCAAGTTTCCCAAATCTCTGGTGCACGTTCAATCTGTTGTAGGGTCATGTTTCTCAAATCTCTGGTGCACGTTCAATCTGTTGTAGGGTCATGTTTCTCAAATCTCTGGTGCACGTTCAATCTGTTGTAGGGTCATGTTTCTCAAATCTCTGGTGCACGTTCAATCTGTTGTAGGGTCATGTTTCTCAAATCTCTGGTCCATGTTCAATCTGTTGTAGGGTCATGTTTCTCAAATCTCTGGTCCATGTTCAATCTGTTGTAGGGTCATGTTTCTCAAATCTCTGGTCGGTGCGTCTTTCTCGACAGCTTTAGCGTGCACCATTGTTTTTTTCTACCCGTGAGAAAAAGTCCAACCATATGAAATGGCGTTGTATTGAAAACGGAACCCTAAAAAGTTTTTTTACCTAATCAGAAACTAGGTCAAGTCAATATTTTTTTTTTTGCTAAAATCACATCTGCTATGGCAAAAGTTGTGAAAGAACAATTCGGAAATGACTGGGTGAGAAACATTCAATAGTTTCCAAAATAATGTATTATTTCCTTTAATATAACAAGATTTTAATTTTCAAACCTATGTATTTCTTGAATTAAAATTTATCGATTTAAAATGTTGTTCTCCCATCTGCCCCTTTAGTCTGGTAGCAACAGATTTAACATACACTAGCCTATAGAAAATGGATTCATCTTGTAGTAAAATTCAGGGATTATTATTATTTAAGGCAATTTATTGATTAAAATATTTATTGTTTCCCTCTGAATGCCAAACCGCCCGAGACGGCTTTACATCCAGACGACCGCTGTCCGCCCGAACCGGCCTTAAACTAATCAGCGTATCTTCCCCTCTACCGGTGAGGAAAGGGTCTCGAAGATCGACCTGTCAGCTTAAGCGATCATCAGGTGTCAGGGGTCCTTTTCTAACTACACATAATAGCTTCTTCACTCTGTCTGCGGATCGGATAAACTTTTGTGAGATATTTTGCTTTTAAAATGCCTGGGTAACGAAACACTCGGAAATACGAGGGTGAGTAAAAAATAGATTTTTTACGAATAAAGCACTATTTTCATATATCGGACAGGGAATCCGAACTTAAGAAGGAAAGTGAAAATTTCAATTTCTTACAAAAAGTAGAACCATTACAAACATATTTGCGCAAAAATTTTTCCGAGCATTTTAAGCCGTACGCTCAGTTATCAGTTGACGAAGCACTCGTTAAATTTAAAGGACGTTTGGGCATTATACAATATATGCCCTTAAAACCCGCCAAACGAGGCATCAAAATTTGGATGCTGTGTACACCTTACTTAGGATACACACTGAAATGTACTGTGGGAAAAAAGACAACACCCCGGGATCAACAAATTGATTGGGATATGATGTTATGATGCATCTAGTAAAAGACATAACCCATAAAAGCCACACAATATACTTTGATTGCTTTTTCAGTAGCGTCATACTGATGAAAGATCTGCTAAAAATAGGAATATATTCTTGTGGAACTGTGATGGAAAACCGAAAAATTTGCCCAAAGAATTTAAAGTTATAGGTTCCTCATGAAATCAAATGTTTTCAGTGCATAAACTCTCCGAGCATTCTATGTACAACTTGAGTAGACAAAAAAACAGATACATCTTTTATCTACAAATGTTAAAAATGAGAGTT
>CANAIC010000115.1:0-32451 GCA_947359465.1 Metellina segmentata
ACAGGCTGCCGCAGGACAGGGAGAGATTCCTGCAACTCGGACGTGACATCTCTCGCAGGATTAACGAGCACAGGAACGAGCGGTGGGCCGCTGTACTAACCAATTTGACACCTAGTGACAATTCCTTGTGGAAAGTCACTAGGAGACTTAAACGAACGTACCAGTCTGTGCCGACGTTAGAGCATGAGGATCGAGTGCTGTTCGAGGACTCGGAGAAGGGTAGTGCGTTGGGTAGACACTACGAGAAGGTTTTCTCGACGGACGTCGACATGACGCAAGAACAACGTGACATTACGAACGCGATACGGAACGTGGTGGAGGAGCAGTACGTTGTGCCTGACGACGAGCTCGCCACGGTGCTCGCGTCGCCCCGAGAGGTCAGGAGCACGATATTGAGTCTTCCTAACAACAAGGCCCCAGGTCCTGACGGCTTGGACACCATCTTGTACAAGAACTTGCCCATCAAACTGATGGTTCAGCTTATGTATGTTGTGAACGCTATCTTTAGATTGCAGCACTACCCCGGTAATCTGAAGGTATCGAACATCATACCTATTCTGAAACCGGGCAAGGATCCCAAAAAGATCGATGGCTATCGTCCGATCTCTTTGTTGAACATCATGGGCAAAATTATAGACAAAATTTTACTGGTGCGGGTTTTAGAATGGGGTGACCGGCTGCACATCATTCCAGATGAGCAGTTCGGCTTCAGGGAGGGGCACTCCACCGTAGCTCAGATTATTCGAGTTCTCCACTACGTAAAGGAGAACTTTCGTAATAAGATGAGCACGGTGGCGGTGTCCCTGGACATGGAGAAGGCCTTCGACCGCGTTTGGATCGAGGGACTGACATTCAAGATGTACCAGGCTGGGTATCCCGCTTATCTTGTAAAAATCATATATTCCTATCTAAAGAATAGGGTGTTTAACGTCAGAGTGAATGGCACCATTGCTGGGCCCTTCCAAGCTAGGGCTGGTGTTCCCCAGGGCTCGTCGCTGTCTCCGCACTTGTATACTGTCATGACTCATGATTTTCCGAGGCATGATAGTATACAAACGGCCTTTTATGCAGACGACACTTTTGTGTACAAGACTGCTTTTGTGTCTGAGGTCGCGAACAGACAGCTTGACATTCATCTGAATAGAGTTGTAGTTCCCTATCTAGAAAGAAACAAGATGAAGATAAACCCTTCCAAAACGGAGCAAATCAACATGACCAGGAAGTTTACCAACATTAAAATAGTAAACAAACTAAGAATTCAAAACGAGGTTATCAAGCCAAAAACGCAAATAAAGTACCTGGGTTTCTTTCTGGATAGGAGACTCAACTTTCATTCGCATTTGATGAGCCTGGTCTCGCGGGCTGGAGGTGCAATTAAGGCTGTGTACCCTCTGCTATGTAAGGACTCTGTGTTAAGCGAAAAGAACAAGCTATTATTGTACAAACAGCTTGTGAGACCAACTCTGATTTATGGATGTCAAGCGTTCTGTTCCATCAAAGACACGCCTCTGATTAAGCTGCAGCGTGTGCAGAATAAGTGTCTGCGGCTGGCCCTGGGGAGGGACAGACTGGCTAGAATAGCGGACATGCATGCGGAGGCCCGTGTGGAAATGTTAGGAGAATACATCAGAAACTTGTCAAATAAATTTTACAAGCGAAAACTAAATAATCCCCTAGTCAGGAATGTGACTAGGGCTCGAGCGCACAATAATCCTAACATGAAACACGGGTACCTGCATGAAAGACTGCCGCTGTTCTTCGAGTAAATACAAAATTCAAGTTTTTATTTAAATAAAATTCAAAAGTCTGTTTTTTCTAGTTTTTTCAGAGCTTTGCTTTCAAAATTTGTTGTTTTTTGTCATTGTTTGTCCGTTTTTGTTATTTAGGTTGTAAGTTCACTTTGTTTTAAAGCCCAGAACCCTGTTTTTTCGATTGGTTTTCCAGGGAAATCTACCATGATTAGAGGAACTTCAAGTTGTAGTGGTACATGCTCTTTACAATTGCCGTACTTTGATATATTTTGAGTATTGATTGATGATGACAGGTTTGTCAGGGTGCAGTCTGTAGGTTATGTTTGGCGTCTGTTAGGTCGTCTTGGATTTCTTCCGTATTGCTGGCCTTTGCCTGCAAAGGATGATCTGACGGCTGCCGAATATAACCGTAGCTTCACATAACTGAAACGAACAGTCAATGGCTTGCCGCCTGGCCCCGAGATCGGCCAGTGGGGCGGGTTACCCTCTCTTTATGGGAGCGGACCTGCTTCTTTTGTGTTTTTATCTAGTTTTTTAAGGTATTTATGTTTGCCATTGATTTGTTTGTGTTGTTTTATTGTAATATTTGTTGAATAAAGTTGTTTTGAGTTGAGTTGAGTTCTCGTTCGATCACTGAAGTTAAGCAGCGTCGCGCTTGGTTAGTACTTGGATGGGTGACCGCTTGGGAACACCAAGTGTTGTTGCCTTTTTTGCTGCTAAAAAATATATTTTTTTATATTATAATAATTGATAGAGAGGAGCGGTAGGTAAATGGAGGTAAAAAAAAGTTAGGAGAACGGGACTTAGGGGGTTGTGTAACGTTCTCTTAACATACCTCGACTTTTTCCACCCGCCGCAGAGCGGCGGCGTGGGGCGGGCGGGCGGACGGGCGGGGGCGGGTGGGGTGTGTATGTGTTTGTATAAATAGCCGTTTTCGAATAACACGTTTCGATGTTATTCGGAAACGGCTTTTTTTATCGGTTTAAAAAAAAAACCGACCGTTTTCGAATCGTATCACATGCAAACGTCAATTTCGTGTGAGACGACCCGAGGACGGCTTTTTTTTAAACATTTAAAAAAAAAAGTTAGGAGAAAATCGTCTAAATAAATAATATGGACGCCGAAATATTAGAATACGAGTAGTTTTATTATCGTATACTCGAAACTCTATTTCCAGCAAACAGTTACTTTTCTATTCGTTCGTAAGTGTGTAGTCGACTTTACTTTCTTTTAATTATTACATCATCAACATATGCATATTAGTATATCAGAAGTAAGGGAGCATAGACGCACATAAACATATCATCAACATAAATCGTTTACATTTTTTTCCGAACACCTCGCAATTATTATCGTATAATGGAGCATACATACTCTACAAAATTATATTTGAATGCTGTAGGTAGGTGACTTTCTTAAACGATATTAATTGCGTGGTTTTTGAAAAAAAAAGTGTATGTAAACGATATTATGTTGATGACATATTTGTGTTTTTCAATGCCCCTTACTTGCTAATATAATATATGTCGATGATATAATAAAAGTAAGAAAAGGCGACAATCAAGAAGTTACGAACGCTAGATACACGATTTTAACACACAACGAACGTCGGTCGGTCGGTCAGGGAAGAACATTCTGATTAGGACATAATATTTGCCGTGTTTTTGTATATTTAAATTAAAAAAAAGTATGGAGATGATAATTTTAAATCTGTATCAACCATCGAGCCGTTATTCATTGGAGATAATTTATAATAAAGTTCGGGTATAATTGTTGGTCTAGTGTGCATGCACATTGAAACGGAGAGTTGGAAAACAGCGCGAAGCTTACACATAATTATTACTATTAAATAAATTTATTAAAATCAATTTGAATTTTGTTAGAGTGTTGGGGTCTAGAATATGGTAACTTGATAAATTTTCACAATTTTATATAAAAAACAAACCTCTATTCCGGTCTTCTTGAAGCAACTAATACTTCATATGTCGCCGATAGACAAGGAAAAGAGTAGACATGACATGTTATAATTTATCGTAAGTTATCAATATGGATAGGGAGAATTATAATTTTTAAATTTTTCTGGAATAGATAGTTGTGGGTTTGATGTGAATAAATCCCAAATGGATTAGTTCAGAGAAAATCTAGTATTTTTAAACTAAAACAAGAAGAAGCTACCGTAAACTTCGTAAACATTTTTTTTGAACTATCGTATTAATGTAACCGTGGCGAATCGGATGATAATTCGTGCGACAAAATATAATTGAAAGTACGTACAAACATGTATGCTGATTAATTTTATATAAAAAGAAAGGAGTAATACTTTATATTGAAAATAAGAAGATGATGCGAACACGAACTAAAAATTCGGTCGGCCACTCTTTCTGGCAAGATTTCAGAGTAGAACCGTTCAGTCTTCCGTCCGACTCGTAGGTGTTGGGCAAAAAAAATTTTTGTTTCGTACGTATTATTCGACAAGAAGCGAATACTTTGTGTGTTATATAGTGTTTATATAATAATTTTCGAGAATAAAAATACGTGTGTCGACGACGACTACTACTATTACTACAATGGCAGATACAGATACTCAAAATTCAGCTGCTTCGGCAACATCGGCAGGAGGTTCTCCTACGGCTTCATCTCCTAAGAAGGAGAAAAAAACCAAAAACCCGAGGAGCAAACCCTCCCATCCTCCAACATCAGAAATGGTAAATAATGCCATCAAGGGATTGAAAGAACGCGGTGGTTCATCTCTTCAAGCCATCAAGAAATATATTGCAGCCAACTATAAAGTGGACGCCGAGAAAGTTGCTCCTTTTATTAAGAAATATTTGAAATCGGCGGTAGCTTCTGGTTCTTTGGTTCAAACAAAAGGTAAAGGAGCGTCTGGTTCATTCAAATTGGCTTCTGCAACTTCATCGGGATCGGCTAAGCCAAGTGCGAGCGAGAAGAAAAAGTCTAGCGCCAAACCTAAAAAAGCAGCCACAACAAAACGCAGCGCATCCGCAGCCGGAGAAAAACCCAAAGCCAAGAAAGTTACTAAAGCTAAAAAGGCTGCATCCGACAAGAAGACTAAAGCCAAAAAGGAGGACAAAAAAGCAGCAGTAGCCCCGAAATCTACAACTGCAGCAGCCGCTGTTAAAGTAAAATCTGCTACAAAAGCAAAAAAATCTAACAAGGGTAGTCCTACAAAGAAGCCAAAGGCACCTAAACCAAAAACTGCTTCTTCGCCAAAAGCAAGAAAAGCTGCTTCCCCAAAAAAGAAGAAGTAAATCATCGTCTCGATTTTTTGTGAATGCCTTAATGGGACCAACAACGAATAAAATATATATCGGTGGTAATAAAAATACCATCAACAAATGGCCCTTTTCAGGGCCACAACTATATTTTTTATTTTGAGAATCACAAATTTTAAACATTTTTTTCAATTTTAATAATAATAAAAAATAACGTCGTAGCCTAACCTAACCTAACCTTTAACCTAACTTAATCTAACCTAAGCTAACTAACTTAATAAAATCTGTGAAAAAGCGTGTATTTATTACATTGTCCGTAATCTTTAATAAAAAAAATCTTTCTAGATTGGTTTTTTAGCCACTACTACTATTAAAAAATTTAGTATGAATTAATTAAATTATTATTACTATTAAAAAAATTATTATTAATTAATTAAGATGAAAATATATCAAATGATTTCGAAAAATAACAAACGTTCTATACAGGGTGTCGCATACAAGAAGGGATAACATTGCTAGGTATATCGGAAACCGTAAAAACGAAAACCTAACGTCGCATTATTAATGTAATCACATCCTGTTATAGGAAATTATGTTTTAAAAAACTTTTTCCTCGTCCATTTTTTGCTATTTTTCGAAATGCAGTTGCTAGGCGCCATTAAAGAAACATTGCTTTTTTGGTTTTTCCTGTATTAGACGAGAACGGCAAGACATAACGTAAATTTGTTTATGCCACTTTAATGTGCTTAAAAATAGACAACTTTTTCTCCATTTAACCTCCTCTGTATCTCTTACCGGTTTATGATATAGCAATGTTATCCCTTCTTGTATGCGACACCCTGTATAGTATAAAAAATCAAATATACACAGACAATACGTAGTCGTATAATATATGTTGCGAAAATGATTGTTTGATTCTATAATAATAAAAAGATTGTGGTTCTGAAAAGAACCGTTTTTTATATAAAATGCCGTATAGTTATTAAACAACTTAAGCACGTTCTCCACGAATTCTACGTGCCAATTGTATGTCCTTGGGCATAATAGTGACACGTTTTGCGTGAATGGCACACAAATTGGTGTCTTCGAAAAGACCTACCAAGTATGCCTCGCTAGCTTCTTGAAGCGCCATAACAGCTGAACTCTGGAAACGCAAATCGGTTTTGAAATCTTGAGCGATTTCACGAACCAAACGTTGGAAAGGCAATTTTCTGATAAGTAATTCGGTACTTTTTTGGTAACGTCTGATTTCACGAAGAGCTACAGTTCCTGGCCTGTAACGATGTGGTTTCTTAACTCCACCGGTGGCTGGTGCGCTCTTACGTGCAGCTTTCGTTGCCAATTGTTTTCTGGGAGCTTTACCTCCAGTCGATTTACGAGCAGTTTGCTTGGTACGAGCCATTTTTCTATCTAATTCACTCAACAACTTCTGCCGTTGAACTAAACACTTTTTCGCGTCGGGCAGTAGTTTTATCACATCCGAAGCTATGTGATTGGTTGAAACGACATTGAGGGGCGGGGCTTAAAAGTTAACAAAACCGACCGAGTTTCCGAGTCTTATTCAGTTGCTCTGCTCCGTTAGCAAGGTGAAGTAGTTACTACATTGAAATTTATCGAAAATGACTGGACGTGGTAAAGGAGGAAAAGGTCTTGGCAAAGGGGGTGCTAAACGTCATCGTAAAGTATTACGTGATAATATCCAAGGTATTACCAAACCTGCGATCAGAAGATTGGCACGTAGAGGTGGAGTAAAACGTATATCCGGTTTGATTTACGAAGAAACTCGTGGAGTTTTGAAAGTATTTCTGGAAAATGTAATCAGGGATGCTGTTACTTACACCGAACACGCCAAAAGGAAAACCGTTACAGCCATGGACGTAGTCTATGCTTTGAAACGGCAAGGACGTACACTTTACGGATTTGGCGGTTAATTTCTTTTAACATATTGACGCTGGTGGTGGTGTAATTTCACTGCCAATTATAAAAACGGTTCTTTTCAGAACCACAAAATATTTATAATTATTTTATGAATCGCATTCTTTAATATTTTAGATTTTTAAATAAATAAAAGATGTATTAATTAATTTTTTAAATGAAACGAAAACGAATTTTTTTTTTTTCTTTCGAATTTAGTAACAGTATTGACATTGACGGCCTCTGTCGAAATAATTTCATTATCTTAGATTCTAACGCGCGCAATAAATGGAAATTCGTCTGAACTATTAGATAAAAACCCCGATCCGAAATGATTTTAATCTACTAGTTATTTTTCCCAAAATTTCAGATAGATTTAATTCAATTTAGTTCGGAAATAGATTTTTTTTTTCATTATACGTAGACGACGTACTTATCGTCGGTTTATATTTCTTTTTTTTTAATAAATAATTGTGACTTATTTATATTATATTATACCATACGTTAAATTTTCATGCTAGATATAGATATATAAATAAATCATGGCAACTATACAATTAATTGCAATGTACTTAGTAGTTTACTACCAGGTAGCATCAAATTTAACATATGGTATATAAAAAAAAAACACTCGAATATGTTTTGCACATAGTTTTTTTATATGAGATTCTATAGTAAAAAATAGAAGTTGTGGTCCTGAAAAGGACCGGGTTGATTTTGTTTATTGTAAATAATAAACAACTTAAGCCTTCTTTTCCGTCTTCTTGGGCAAAAGAACAGCTTGGATATTTGGCAATACACCTCCTTGGGCAATGGTAACTCCAGACAGCAATTTGTTTAATTCTTCGTCATTTCTGATGGCCAATTGTAAATGTCTGGGAATAATACGTGTTTTCTTGTTGTCACGGGCAGCATTACCAGCCAATTCGAGTACTTCGGCGGCCAAATATTCCATAACTGCAGCCAAATAGACGGGTGCACCGGCTCCTACTCTTTCGGCATAGTTTCCTTTTCTCAACAAACGGTGAATACGACCAACGGGAAACTGTAATCCAGCTCGGTTGGAACGAGACTTTGCCTTTCCCTTTACTTTGCCTCCTTTACCACGTCCGGACATTGTCGATATATGTTATTTAGCAAAAAAATCACGACTAAACCAACTAGAAGTCTCTAGCTAAATGAATCGAGTTGCGTTAGCGAGCTAGATATATATAGAACCGGCTCGACCAATCGAAAGCCAGAGATCGTCAAAAGTGCAGGGGGCGGAGCCTATGAGAAATATCCCTTCTCACATAAATACGAGATTTTAGAAAAAGCTTCTCCACTCTGTGTCTAGCGTTCGTTTGGTTAACGTCGTGTCTCAGTCGTAGTATTGTGTTTGGAAAAATTTAATTATGCCGCCAAAAGCCAGTGGTAAAGCCGCTAAAAAAGCTGGAAAAGCTCAGAAGAACATTTCCAAGGCCGATAAAAAGAAGAAGCGCAGGAGGAAGGAAAGTTATGCAATCTACATTTACAAAGTTTTGAAACAAGTTCATCCCGACACCGGTATTTCCAGTAAGGCCATGAGCATCATGAACAGTTTTGTAAATGATATTTTCGAACGTATTGCTGCCGAAGCTTCTAGACTTGCCCACTACAATAAGAGGTCTACCATTACAAGTAGAGAAATTCAAACAGCCGTTCGTCTATTACTTCCTGGTGAATTAGCAAAGCACGCTGTCAGTGAAGGTACCAAAGCCGTCACCAAGTACACAAGTTCAAAATAATTGACTTTGGATTTTTTTATCATTACAACAATCGGTTCTTTTCAGAACCACAAAATGATTAATAATTACAAAGAATCTATACGTTTATAACAAACAATAATTTTATTATTCTCTAAAAATAAATAATAGATAGGTGTAGTAAATAATATTTTGAATGTTATGCGAGCAATAATTTTTTTTTACAAAAATACGTTTCGCTAACTACTATATTATAGCCCTCGTTATCAATATTAGACGTTAAAAAAAAAAAAATTAAAAAGTACAAAGGTCAGAGTAGTTGGCTTGTTCGATACAGAGTGGTCAACTTTATTATTATACGCGATATAAATTTTTTTTCGACACGAGTTGGCTGACGCTGTATCGAGTAACTACTCGGATCTTTGTATTTTCTTTAACACATAACATTGCACGACGCGACGCGTTTTTTCTTAAATTTGAAAAAAAATAGTTTAGCCGCCCTGTAAAAAAAAGACGCTCACATATTGAAGATATCGTTTTTAGATTATAGTAATTGCATAGATACAGGGTGTCTCAAAGCTAACAAAAAAATTTTTTCAAAAAATTGTAGGTATTGTTAGGCTTGAAGTTTTAAAATTAATTTCATATATACAGGGTAACTCATTATTACAGGATGAACCTATCTTATATTTTTTTAAAATGGGATAGGTAGGTATAACACATATTTTTACATTTTTAAAATGTTGTCCTCTTCGGCCGCCATTCGACGCGACGGTCATCTCCTCGGAACTGGCATGGACTATAAGGGAATCCGACTGTCTAAATATTAAAACAAAGCATTGCGATGTTTCCAGCGGGTGTTGACGCGATGTGAAAGCTCTGAATGTCAAAAGTAATGAAATTTAAATAGAGGCGGGTAAACGGCGGGACTAACTGTGACCCTATTAAGTGAGTCATAGCTAGTCCCGCCGTTTACCCGCTCTTATTTTTACTATCTAATGAGAACAGTAAAGGATCTACAGCCGCTGGAAAATCACAATTTTTTAAATTGTATTATGGCACACTCTATATTTTATCGCATTTATAAATTCCGCGTAAAAAAAAATTCGATGTATTGAAATTTTGGTTGAAAAATTGAAGAAAACGACTTCCAAGGCCCTATATTAATTTTTCGACTACTGTATTGTATAAGTATCTATAATAAGGCATAATTAAAATTTAAGAAGCCATAGGATTTTTTACCATCTTATAATATGAAATTTTTAGTTTTCCAATAAATTAATACTTGAAAAGTTAAGATAGGGACGTGTAAGTCGTTTTCTCCAATTTTGAACTGTTTCGATATTATACCTAGCATGTAGAAGATTAGAAAATCTGTAGTGATTTACGCAATATTTTTAATCTTAATGGACAAAAATATTGTACGCAACTCGTGCGTAAAGGCCTTTTTTGGCTCATTTGATTGTCATTCGTCAATACACACTTATTACATAAATAACTGGTAGACCATAAGTGTAATAATAGGAAGCAATAAAATTTAGGGCGTTCCGTAAGAAAAAACATAACTTTATGCTGCCACCACGTAATGACACGCCCTGTATAGGTACTTGAAAATAATTTTATTATTATATTTGCTTAAAATAACTTTTTCCCGTAAAAGCATATTAAAAAGAAATAACGGAGATATCAAACTTCATCAGAGGTTTTATATTAGAGTTACTCTCTAGATTATCGGTACGTAGATACCTACTCGGATAATATAGTAGGTTCATAAAATATGTCTCAAAATCTTTGTTTCGTAGTATTATTGTCGGCAACGGCCACAGCACGCTGAATACACCAGTTCTCGTTCGATCACTGAAGTTAAGCAGCGTCGCGCTTGGTTAGTACTTGGATGGGTGACCGCTTGGGAACACCAAGTGTTGTTGCCTTTTTGCTGCTAAAAAATATATTTTTTTATATTATAATAATTGATAGAGAGGAGCGGTAGGTAAATGGAGGTAAAAAAAAGTTAGGAGAACGGGACTTAGGGGGTTGTGTGACGTTCTCCTAACTTAGCCGGACTTTTTCCCGCCGCGGAGCGGCGGCGGCGGGGGGCGGGTGCGGGCGGTGGGTGTGGGGTGTGGGGTGTGGGGTGGTCGTGGGTGGGTGGGTGGGTGTGTGTGTGTTTGTATAAATAGCCGTTTTCGAATAACACGTTTCGATGTTATTCGGAAACGGCTTTTTTTATCGGTTTTAAAAAACCGACCGTTTTCGAATCGTATCACATGCAAACGAACGTCAATTTCGTGTGAGACGACCCGAGGACGGCTTTTTTTAAACATTAAAAAAAAAAAAGTTAGGAGAAAATCGTCTAAATAAATAATATCGACGCCGAAATATTAGAATACGAGTAGTTTTATTATCGTATACTCGAAACTCTATTTCCAGCAAACAGTTACTTTTCTATTCGTTCGTAAGTGTGTAGTCGACTTTACTTTCTTTTAATTATTACATCATCAACATATGCATATTAGTATATCAGAAGTAAGGGAGCATAGACGCACATAAACATATCATCAACATAAATCGTTTACATTTTTTTCCGAACACCTCGCAATTATTATCGTATAATGGAGCATACATACTCTACAAAATTATATTTGAATGCTGTAGGTAGGTGACTTTCTTAAACGATATTAATTGCGTGGTTTTTGAAAAAAAAAGTGTATGTAAACGATATTATGTTGATGACATATTTGTGTTTTTCAATGCCCCTTACTTGCTAATATAATATATGTCGATGATATAATAAAAGTAAGAAAAGGCGACAATCAAGAAGTTACGAACGCTAGATACACGATTTTAACACACAACGAACGTCGGTCGGTCGGTCAGGGAAGAACATTCTGATTAGGACATAATATTTGCCGTGTTTTTGTATATTTAAATTAAAAAAAAGTATGGAGATGATAATTTTAAATCTGTATCAACCATCGAGCCGTTATTCATTGGAGATAATTTATAATAAAGTTCGGGTATAATTGTTGGTCTAGTGTGCATGCACATTGAAACGGAGAGTTGGAAAACAGCGCGAAGCTTACACATAATTATTACTATTAAATAAATTTATTAAAATCAATTTGAATTTTGTTAGAGTGTTGGGGTCTAGAATATGGTAACTTGATAAATTTTCACAATTTTATATAAAAAACAAACCTCTATTCCGGTCTTCTTGAAGCAACTAATACTTCATATGTCGCCGATAGACAAGGAAAAGAGTAGACATGACATGTTATAATTTATCGTAAGTTATCAATATGGATAGGGAGAATTATAATTTTTAAATTTTTCTGGAATAGATAGTTGTGGGTTTGATGTGAATAAATCCCAAATGGATTAGTTCAGAGAAAATCTAGTATTTTTAAACTAAAACAAGAAGAAGCTACCGTAAACTTCGTAAACATTTTTTTTGAACTATCGTATTAATGTAACCGTGGCGAATCGGATGATAATTCGTGCGACAAAATATAATTGAAAGTACGTACAAACATGTATGCTGATTAATTTTATATAAAAAGAAAGGAGTAATACTTTATATTGAAAATAAGAAGATGATGCGAACACGAACTAAAAATTCGGTCGGCCACTCTTTCTGGCAAGATTTCAGAGTAGAACCGTTCAGTCTTCCGTCCGACTCGTAGGTGTTGGGCAAAAAAAATTTTTGTTTCGTACGTATTATTCGACAAGAAGCGAATACTTTGTGTGTTATATAGTGTTTATATAATAATTTTCGAGAATAAAAATACGTGTGTCGACGACGACTACTACTATTACTACAATGGCAGATACAGATACTCAAAATTCAGCTGCTTCGGCAACATCGGCAGGAGGTTCTCCTACGGCTTCATCTCCTAAGAAGGAGAAAAAAACCAAAAACCCGAGGAGCAAACCCTCCCATCCTCCAACATCAGAAATGGTAAATAATGCCATCAAGGGATTGAAAGAACGCGGTGGTTCATCTCTTCAAGCCATCAAGAAATATATTGCAGCCAACTATAAAGTGGACGCCGAGAAAGTTGCTCCTTTTATTAAGAAATATTTGAAATCGGCGGTAGCTTCTGGTTCTTTGGTTCAAACAAAAGGTAAAGGAGCGTCTGGTTCATTCAAATTGGCTTCTGCAACTTCATCGGGATCGGCTAAGCCAAGTGCGAGCGAGAAGAAAAAGTCTAGCGCCAAACCTAAAAAAGCAGCCACAACAAAACGCAGCGCATCCGCAGCCGGAGAAAAACCCAAAGCCAAGAAAGTTACTAAAGCTAAAAAGGCTGCATCCGACAAGAAGACTAAAGCCAAAAAGGAGGACAAAAAAGCAGCAGTAGCCCCGAAATCTACAACTGCAGCAGCCGCTGTTAAAGTAAAATCTGCTACAAAAGCAAAAAAATCTAACAAGGGTAGTCCTACAAAGAAGCCAAAGGCACCTAAACCAAAAACTGCTTCTTCGCCAAAAGCAAGAAAAGCTGCTTCCCCAAAAAAGAAGAAGTAAATCATCGTCTCGATTTTTTGTGAATGCCTTAATGGGACCAACAACGAATAAAATATATATCGGTGGTAATAAAAATACCATCAACAAATGGCCCTTTTCAGGGCCACAACTATATTTTTTATTTTGAGAATCACAAATTTTAAACATTTTTTTCAATTTTAATAATAATAAAAATAACGTCGTAGCCTAACCTAACCTAACCTTTAACCTAACTTAATCTAACCTAAGCTAACTAACTTAATAAAATCTGTGAAAAAGCGTGTATTTATTACATTGTCCGTAATCTTTAATAAAAAAAATCTTTCTAGATTGGTTTTTTAGCCACTACTACTATTAAAAAATTTAGTATGAATTAATTAAATTATTATTACTATTAAAAAAATTATTATTAATTAATTAAGATGAAAATATATCAAATGATTTCGAAAAATAACAAACGTTCTATACAGGGTGTCGCATACAAGAAGGGATAACATTGCTAGGTATATCGGAAACCGTAAAAACGAAAACCTAACGTCGCATTATTAATGTAATCACATCCTGTTATAGGAAATTATGTTTTAAAAAACTTTTTCCTCGTCCATTTTTTGCTATTTTTCGAAATGCAGTTGCTAGGCGCCATTAAAGAAACATTGCTTTTTTGGTTTTTCCTGTATTAGACGAGAACGGCAAGACATAACGTAAATTTGTTTATGCCACTTTAATGTGCTTAAAAATAGACAACTTTTTCTCCATTTAACCTCCTCTGTATCTCTTACCGGTTTATGATATAGCAATGTTATCCCTTCTTGTATGCGACACCCTGTATAGTATAAAAAATCAAATATACACAGACAATACGTAGTCGTATAATAATATGTTGCGAAAATGATTGTTTGATTCTATAATAATAAAAAGATTGTGGTTCTGAAAAGAACCGTTTTTTATATAAAATGCCGTATAGTTATTAAACAACTTAAGCACGTTCTCCACGAATTCTACGTGCCAATTGTATGTCCTTGGGCATAATAGTGACACGTTTTGCGTGAATGGCACACAAATTGGTGTCTTCGAAAAGACCTACCAAGTATGCCTCGCTAGCTTCTTGAAGCGCCATAACAGCTGAACTCTGGAAACGCAAATCGGTTTTGAAATCTTGAGCGATTTCACGAACCAAACGTTGGAAAGGCAATTTTCTGATAAGTAATTCGGTACTTTTTTGGTAACGTCTGATTTCACGAAGAGCTACAGTTCCTGGCCTGTAACGATGTGGTTTCTTAACTCCACCGGTGGCTGGTGCGCTCTTACGTGCAGCTTTCGTTGCCAATTGTTTTCTGGGAGCTTTACCTCCAGTCGATTTACGAGCAGTTTGCTTGGTACGAGCCATTTTTCTATCTAATTCACTCAACAACTTCTGCCGTTGAACTAAACACTTTTTCGCGTCGGGCAGTAGTTTTATCACATCCGAAGCTATGTGATTGGTTGAAACGACATTGAGGGGCGGGGCTTAAAAGTTAACAAAACCGACCGAGTTTCCGAGTCTTATTCAGTTGCTCTGCTCCGTTAGCAAGGTGAAGTAGTTACTACATTGAAATTTATCGAAAATGACTGGACGTGGTAAAGGAGGAAAAGGTCTTGGCAAAGGGGGTGCTAAACGTCATCGTAAAGTATTACGTGATAATATCCAAGGTATTACCAAACCTGCGATCAGAAGATTGGCACGTAGAGGTGGAGTAAAACGTATATCCGGTTTGATTTACGAAGAAACTCGTGGAGTTTTGAAAGTATTTCTGGAAAATGTAATCAGGGATGCTGTTACTTACACCGAACACGCCAAAAGGAAAACCGTTACAGCCATGGACGTAGTCTATGCTTTGAAACGGCAAGGACGTACACTTTACGGATTTGGCGGTTAATTTCTTTTAACATATTGACGCTGGTGGTGGTGTAATTTCACTGCCAATTATAAAAACGGTTCTTTTCAGAACCACAAAATATTTATAATTATTTTATGAATCGCATTCTTTAATATTTTAGATTTTTAAATAAATAAAAGATGTATTAATTAATTTTTTAAATGAAACGAAAACGAATTTTTTTTTTTTTCTTTCGAATTTAGTAACAGTATTGACATTGACGGCCTCTGTCGAAATAATTTCATTATCTTAGATTCTAACGCGCGCAATAAATGGAAATTCGTCTGAACTATTAGATAAAAACCCCGATCCGAAATGATTTTAATCTACTAGTTATTTTTCCCAAAATTTCAGATAGATTTAATTCAATTTAGTTCGGAAATAGATTTTTTTTTTCATTATACGTAGACGACGTACTTATCGTCGGTTTATATTTCTTTTTTTTTAATAAATAATTGTGACTTATTTATATTATATTATACCATACGTTAAATTTTCATGCTAGATATAGATATATAAATAAATCATGGCAACTATACAATTAATTGCAATGTACTTAGTAGTTTACTACCAGGTAGCATCAAATTTAACATATGGTATATAAAAAAAAAACACTCGAATATGTTTTGCACATAGTTTTTTTATATGAGATTCTATAGTAAAAAATAGAAGTTGTGGTCCTGAAAAGGACCGGGTTGATTTTGTTTATTGTAAATAATAAACAACTTAAGCCTTCTTTTCCGTCTTCTTGGGCAAAAGAACAGCTTGGATATTTGGCAATACACCTCCTTGGGCAATGGTAACTCCAGACAGCAATTTGTTTAATTCTTCGTCATTTCTGATGGCCAATTGTAAATGTCTGGGAATAATACGTGTTTTCTTGTTGTCACGGGCAGCATTACCAGCCAATTCGAGTACTTCGGCGGCCAAATATTCCATAACTGCAGCCAAATAGACGGGTGCACCGGCTCCTACTCTTTCGGCATAGTTTCCTTTTCTCAACAAACGGTGAATACGACCAACGGGAAACTGTAATCCAGCTCGGTTGGAACGAGACTTTGCCTTTCCCTTTACTTTGCCTCCTTTACCACGTCCGGACATTGTCGATATATGTTATTTAGCAAAAAAATCACGACTAAACCAACTAGAAGTCTCTAGCTAAATGAATCGAGTTGCGTTAGCGAGCTAGATATATATAGAACCGGCTCGACCAATCGAAAGCCAGAGATCGTCAAAAGTGCAGGGGGCGGAGCCTATGAGAAATATCCCTTCTCACATAAATACGAGATTTTAGAAAAAGCTTCTCCACTCTGTGTCTAGCGTTCGTTTGGTTAACGTCGTGTCTCAGTCGTAGTATTGTGTTTGGAAAAATTTAATTATGCCGCCAAAAGCCAGTGGTAAAGCCGCTAAAAAAGCTGGAAAAGCTCAGAAGAACATTTCCAAGGCCGATAAAAAGAAGAAGCGCAGGAGGAAGGAAAGTTATGCAATCTACATTTACAAAGTTTTGAAACAAGTTCATCCCGACACCGGTATTTCCAGTAAGGCCATGAGCATCATGAACAGTTTTGTAAATGATATTTTCGAACGTATTGCTGCCGAAGCTTCTAGACTTGCCCACTACAATAAGAGGTCTACCATTACAAGTAGAGAAATTCAAACAGCCGTTCGTCTATTACTTCCTGGTGAATTAGCAAAGCACGCTGTCAGTGAAGGTACCAAAGCCGTCACCAAGTACACAAGTTCAAAATAATTGACTTTGGATTTTTTTATCATTACAACAATCGGTTCTTTTCAGAACCACAAAATGATTAATAATTACAAAGAATCTATACGTTTATAACAAACAATAATTTTATTATTCTCTAAAAATAAATAATAGATAGGTGTAGTAAATAATATTTTGAATGTTATGCGAGCAATAATTTTTTTTTACAAAAATACGTTTCGCTAACTACTATATTATAGCCCTCGTTATCAATATTAGACGTTAAAAAAAAAAAAATTAAAAAGTACAAAGGTCAGAGTAGTTGGCTTGTTCGATACAGAGTGGTCAACTTTATTATTATACGCGATATAAATTTTTTTTCGACACGAGTTGGCTGACGCTGTATCGAGTAACTACTCGGATCTTTGTATTTTCTTTAACACATAACATTGCACGACGCGACGCGTTTTTTCTTAAATTTGAAAAAAAATAGTTTAGCCGCCCTGTAAAAAAAAGACGCTCACATATTGAAGATATCGTTTTTAGATTATAGTAATTGCATAGATACAGGGTGTCTCAAAGCTAACAAAAAAATTTTTTCAAAAAATTGTAGGTATTGTTAGGCTTGAAGTTTTAAAATTAATTTCATATATACAGGGTAACTCATTATTACAGGATGAACCTATCTTATATTTTTTTAAAATGGGATAGGTAGGTATAACACATATTTTTACATTTTTAAAATGTTGTCCTCTTCGGCCGCCATTCGACGCGACGGTCATCTCCTCGGAACTGGCATGGACTATAAGGGAATCCGACTGTCTAAATATTAAAACAAAGCATTGCGATGTTTCCAGCGGGTGTTGACGCGATGTGAAAGCTCTGAATGTCAAAAGTAATGAAATTTAAATAGAGGCGGGTAAACGGCGGGACTAACTGTGACCCTATTAAGTGAGTCATAGCTAGTCCCGCCGTTTACCCGCTCTTATTTTTACTATCTAATGAGAACAGTAAAGGATCTACAGCCGCTGGAAAATCACAATTTTTTAAATTGTATTATGGCACACTCTATATTTTATCGCATTTATAAATTCCGCGTAAAAAAAAATTCGATGTATTGAAATTTTGGTTGAAAAATTGAAGAAAACGACTTCCAAGGCCCTATATTAATTTTTCGACTACTGTATTGTATAAGTATCTATAATAAGGCATAATTAAAATTTAAGAAGCCATAGGATTTTTTACCATCTTATAATATGAAATTTTTAGTTTTCCAATAAATTAATACTTGAAAAGTTAAGATAGGGACGTGTAAGTCGTTTTCTCCAATTTTGAACTGTTTCGATATTATACCTAGCATGTAGAAGATTAGAAAATCTGTAGTGATTTACGCAATATTTTTAATCTTAATGGACAAAAATATTGTACGCAACTCGTGCGTAAAGGCCTTTTTTGGCTCATTTGATTGTCATTCGTCAATACACACTTATTACATAAATAACTGGTAGACCATAAGTGTAATAATAGGAAGCAATAAAATTTAGGGCGTTCCGTAAGAAAAAACATAACTTTATGCTGCCACCACGTAATGACACGCCCTGTATAGGTACTTGAAAATAATTTTATTATTATATTTGCTTAAAATAACTTTTTCCCGTAAAAGCATATTAAAAAGAAATAACGGAGATATCAAACTTCATCAGAGGTTTTATATTAGAGTTACTCTCTAGATTATCGGTACGTAGATACCTACTCGGATAATATAGTAGGTTCATAAAATATGTCTCAAAATCTTTGTTTCGTAGTATTATTGTCGGCAACGGCCACAGCACGCTGAATACACCAGTTCTCGTTCGATCACTGAAGTTAAGCAGCGTCGCGCTTGGTTAGTACTTGGATGGGTGACCGCTTGGGAACACCAAGTGTTGTTGCCTTTTTGCTGCTAAAAAATATATTTTTTTATATTATAATAATTGATAGAGAGGAGCGGTAGGTAAATGGAGGTAAAAAAAAGTTAGGAGAACGGGACTTAGGGGGTTGTGTGACGTTCTCCTAACTTAGCCGGACTTTTTCCCGCCGCGGAGCGGCGGCGGCGGGGGGCGGGTGCGGGCGGTGGGTGTGGGGTGTGGGGTGTGGGGTGGTCGTGGGTGGGTGGGTGGGTGTGTGTGTGTTTGTATAAATAGCCGTTTTCGAATAACACGTTTCGATGTTATTCGGAAACGGCTTTTTTTATCGGTTTTAAAAAACCGACCGTTTTCGAATCGTATCACATGCAAACGAACGTCAATTTCGTGTGAGACGACCCGAGGACGGCTTTTTTTAAACATTAAAAAAAAAAAAGTTAGGAGAAAATCGTCTAAATAAATAATATCGACGCCGAAATATTAGAATACGAGTAGTTTTATTATCGTATACTCGAAACTCTATTTCCAGCAAACAGTTACTTTTCTATTCGTTCGTAAGTGTGTAGTCGACTTTACTTTCTTTTAATTATTACATCATCAACATATGCATATTAGTATATCAGAAGTAAGGGAGCATAGACGCACATAAACATATCATCAACATAAATCGTTTACATTTTTTTCCGAACACCTCGCAATTATTATCGTATAATGGAGCATACATACTCTACAAAATTATATTTGAATGCTGTAGGTAGGTGACTTTCTTAAACGATATTAATTGCGTGGTTTTTGAAAAAAAAAGTGTATGTAAACGATATTATGTTGATGACATATTTGTGTTTTTCAATGCCCCTTACTTGCTAATATAATATATGTCGATGATATAATAAAAGTAAGAAAAGGCGACAATCAAGAAGTTACGAACGCTAGATACACGATTTTAACACACAACGAACGTCGGTCGGTCGGTCAGGGAAGAACATTCTGATTAGGACATAATATTTGCCGTGTTTTTGTATATTTAAATTAAAAAAAAGTATGGAGATGATAATTTTAAATCTGTATCAACCATCGAGCCGTTATTCATTGGAGATAATTTATAATAAAGTTCGGGTATAATTGTTGGTCTAGTGTGCATGCACATTGAAACGGAGAGTTGGAAAACAGCGCGAAGCTTACACATAATTATTACTATTAAATAAATTTATTAAAATCAATTTGAATTTTGTTAGAGTGTTGGGGTCTAGAATATGGTAACTTGATAAATTTTCACAATTTTATATAAAAAACAAACCTCTATTCCGGTCTTCTTGAAGCAACTAATACTTCATATGTCGCCGATAGACAAGGAAAAGAGTAGACATGACATGTTATAATTTATCGTAAGTTATCAATATGGATAGGGAGAATTATAATTTTTAAATTTTTCTGGAATAGATAGTTGTGGGTTTGATGTGAATAAATCCCAAATGGATTAGTTCAGAGAAAATCTAGTATTTTTAAACTAAAACAAGAAGAAGCTACCGTAAACTTCGTAAACATTTTTTTTGAACTATCGTATTAATGTAACCGTGGCGAATCGGATGATAATTCGTGCGACAAAATATAATTGAAAGTACGTACAAACATGTATGCTGATTAATTTTATATAAAAAGAAAGGAGTAATACTTTATATTGAAAATAAGAAGATGATGCGAACACGAACTAAAAATTCGGTCGGCCACTCTTTCTGGCAAGATTTCAGAGTAGAACCGTTCAGTCTTCCGTCCGACTCGTAGGTGTTGGGCAAAAAAAATTTTTGTTTCGTACGTATTATTCGACAAGAAGCGAATACTTTGTGTGTTATATAGTGTTTATATAATAATTTTCGAGAATAAAAATACGTGTGTCGACGACGACTACTACTATTACTACAATGGCAGATACAGATACTCAAAATTCAGCTGCTTCGGCAACATCGGCAGGAGGTTCTCCTACGGCTTCATCTCCTAAGAAGGAGAAAAAAACCAAAAACCCGAGGAGCAAACCCTCCCATCCTCCAACATCAGAAATGGTAAATAATGCCATCAAGGGATTGAAAGAACGCGGTGGTTCATCTCTTCAAGCCATCAAGAAATATATTGCAGCCAACTATAAAGTGGACGCCGAGAAAGTTGCTCCTTTTATTAAGAAATATTTGAAATCGGCGGTAGCTTCTGGTTCTTTGGTTCAAACAAAAGGTAAAGGAGCGTCTGGTTCATTCAAATTGGCTTCTGCAACTTCATCGGGATCGGCTAAGCCAAGTGCGAGCGAGAAGAAAAAGTCTAGCGCCAAACCTAAAAAAGCAGCCACAACAAAACGCAGCGCATCCGCAGCCGGAGAAAAACCCAAAGCCAAGAAAGTTACTAAAGCTAAAAAGGCTGCATCCGACAAGAAGACTAAAGCCAAAAAGGAGGACAAAAAAGCAGCAGTAGCCCCGAAATCTACAACTGCAGCAGCCGCTGTTAAAGTAAAATCTGCTACAAAAGCAAAAAAATCTAACAAGGGTAGTCCTACAAAGAAGCCAAAGGCACCTAAACCAAAAACTGCTTCTTCGCCAAAAGCAAGAAAAGCTGCTTCCCCAAAAAAGAAGAAGTAAATCATCGTCTCGATTTTTTGTGAATGCCTTAATGGGACCAACAACGAATAAAATATATATCGGTGGTAATAAAAATACCATCAACAAATGGCCCTTTTCAGGGCCACAACTATATTTTTTATTTTGAGAATCACAAATTTTAAACATTTTTTTCAATTTTAATAATAATAAAAATAACGTCGTAGCCTAACCTAACCTAACCTTTAACCTAACTTAATCTAACCTAAGCTAACTAACTTAATAAAATCTGTGAAAAAGCGTGTATTTATTACATTGTCCGTAATCTTTAATAAAAAAAATCTTTCTAGATTGGTTTTTTAGCCACTACTACTATTAAAAAATTTAGTATGAATTAATTAAATTATTATTACTATTAAAAAAATTATTATTAATTAATTAAGATGAAAATATATCAAATGATTTCGAAAAATAACAAACGTTCTATACAGGGTGTCGCATACAAGAAGGGATAACATTGCTAGGTATATCGGAAACCGTAAAAACGAAAACCTAACGTCGCATTATTAATGTAATCACATCCTGTTATAGGAAATTATGTTTTAAAAAACTTTTTCCTCGTCCATTTTTTGCTATTTTTCGAAATGCAGTTGCTAGGCGCCATTAAAGAAACATTGCTTTTTTGGTTTTTCCTGTATTAGACGAGAACGGCAAGACATAACGTAAATTTGTTTATGCCACTTTAATGTGCTTAAAAATAGACAACTTTTTCTCCATTTAACCTCCTCTGTATCTCTTACCGGTTTATGATATAGCAATGTTATCCCTTCTTGTATGCGACACCCTGTATAGTATAAAAAATCAAATATACACAGACAATACGTAGTCGTATAATAATATGTTGCGAAAATGATTGTTTGATTCTATAATAATAAAAAGATTGTGGTTCTGAAAAGAACCGTTTTTTATATAAAATGCCGTATAGTTATTAAACAACTTAAGCACGTTCTCCACGAATTCTACGTGCCAATTGTATGTCCTTGGGCATAATAGTGACACGTTTTGCGTGAATGGCACACAAATTGGTGTCTTCGAAAAGACCTACCAAGTATGCCTCGCTAGCTTCTTGAAGCGCCATAACAGCTGAACTCTGGAAACGCAAATCGGTTTTGAAATCTTGAGCGATTTCACGAACCAAACGTTGGAAAGGCAATTTTCTGATAAGTAATTCGGTACTTTTTTGGTAACGTCTGATTTCACGAAGAGCTACAGTTCCTGGCCTGTAACGATGTGGTTTCTTAACTCCACCGGTGGCTGGTGCGCTCTTACGTGCAGCTTTCGTTGCCAATTGTTTTCTGGGAGCTTTACCTCCAGTCGATTTACGAGCAGTTTGCTTGGTACGAGCCATTTTTCTATCTAATTCACTCAACAACTTCTGCCGTTGAACTAAACACTTTTTCGCGTCGGGCAGTAGTTTTATCACATCCGAAGCTATGTGATTGGTTGAAACGACATTGAGGGGCGGGGCTTAAAAGTTAACAAAACCGACCGAGTTTCCGAGTCTTATTCAGTTGCTCTGCTCCGTTAGCAAGGTGAAGTAGTTACTACATTGAAATTTATCGAAAATGACTGGACGTGGTAAAGGAGGAAAAGGTCTTGGCAAAGGGGGTGCTAAACGTCATCGTAAAGTATTACGTGATAATATCCAAGGTATTACCAAACCTGCGATCAGAAGATTGGCACGTAGAGGTGGAGTAAAACGTATATCCGGTTTGATTTACGAAGAAACTCGTGGAGTTTTGAAAGTATTTCTGGAAAATGTAATCAGGGATGCTGTTACTTACACCGAACACGCCAAAAGGAAAACCGTTACAGCCATGGACGTAGTCTATGCTTTGAAACGGCAAGGACGTACACTTTACGGATTTGGCGGTTAATTTCTTTTAACATATTGACGCTGGTGGTGGTGTAATTTCACTGCCAATTATAAAAACGGTTCTTTTCAGAACCACAAAATATTTATAATTATTTTATGAATCGCATTCTTTAATATTTTAGATTTTTAAATAAATAAAAGATGTATTAATTAATTTTTTAAATGAAACGAAAACGAATTTTTTTTTTTTTCTTTCGAATTTAGTAACAGTATTGACATTGACGGCCTCTGTCGAAATAATTTCATTATCTTAGATTCTAACGCGCGCAATAAATGGAAATTCGTCTGAACTATTAGATAAAAACCCCGATCCGAAATGATTTTAATCTACTAGTTATTTTTCCCAAAATTTCAGATAGATTTAATTCAATTTAGTTCGGAAATAGATTTTTTTTTTCATTATACGTAGACGACGTACTTATCGTCGGTTTATATTTCTTTTTTTTTAATAAATAATTGTGACTTATTTATATTATATTATACCATACGTTAAATTTTCATGCTAGATATAGATATATAAATAAATCATGGCAACTATACAATTAATTGCAATGTACTTAGTAGTTTACTACCAGGTAGCATCAAATTTAACATATGGTATATAAAAAAAAAACACTCGAATATGTTTTGCACATAGTTTTTTTATATGAGATTCTATAGTAAAAAATAGAAGTTGTGGTCCTGAAAAGGACCGGGTTGATTTTGTTTATTGTAAATAATAAACAACTTAAGCCTTCTTTTCCGTCTTCTTGGGCAAAAGAACAGCTTGGATATTTGGCAATACACCTCCTTGGGCAATGGTAACTCCAGACAGCAATTTGTTTAATTCTTCGTCATTTCTGATGGCCAATTGTAAATGTCTGGGAATAATACGTGTTTTCTTGTTGTCACGGGCAGCATTACCAGCCAATTCGAGTACTTCGGCGGCCAAATATTCCATAACTGCAGCCAAATAGACGGGTGCACCGGCTCCTACTCTTTCGGCATAGTTTCCTTTTCTCAACAAACGGTGAATACGACCAACGGGAAACTGTAATCCAGCTCGGTTGGAACGAGACTTTGCCTTTCCCTTTACTTTGCCTCCTTTACCACGTCCGGACATTGTCGATATATGTTATTTAGCAAAAAAATCACGACTAAACCAACTAGAAGTCTCTAGCTAAATGAATCGAGTTGCGTTAGCGAGCTAGATATATATAGAACCGGCTCGACCAATCGAAAGCCAGAGATCGTCAAAAGTGCAGGGGGCGGAGCCTATGAGAAATATCCCTTCTCACATAAATACGAGATTTTAGAAAAAGCTTCTCCACTCTGTGTCTAGCGTTCGTTTGGTTAACGTCGTGTCTCAGTCGTAGTATTGTGTTTGGAAAAATTTAATTATGCCGCCAAAAGCCAGTGGTAAAGCCGCTAAAAAAGCTGGAAAAGCTCAGAAGAACATTTCCAAGGCCGATAAAAAGAAGAAGCGCAGGAGGAAGGAAAGTTATGCAATCTACATTTACAAAGTTTTGAAACAAGTTCATCCCGACACCGGTATTTCCAGTAAGGCCATGAGCATCATGAACAGTTTTGTAAATGATATTTTCGAACGTATTGCTGCCGAAGCTTCTAGACTTGCCCACTACAATAAGAGGTCTACCATTACAAGTAGAGAAATTCAAACAGCCGTTCGTCTATTACTTCCTGGTGAATTAGCAAAGCACGCTGTCAGTGAAGGTACCAAAGCCGTCACCAAGTACACAAGTTCAAAATAATTGACTTTGGATTTTTTTATCATTACAACAATCGGTTCTTTTCAGAACCACAAAATGATTAATAATTACAAAGAATCTATACGTTTATAACAAACAATAATTTTATTATTCTCTAAAAATAAATAATAGATAGGTGTAGTAAATAATATTTTGAATGTTATGCGAGCAATAATTTTTTTTTACAAAAATACGTTTCGCTAACTACTATATTATAGCCCTCGTTATCAATATTAGACGTTAAAAAAAAAAAAATTAAAAAGTACAAAGGTCAGAGTAGTTGGCTTGTTCGATACAGAGTGGTCAACTTTATTATTATACGCGATATAAATTTTTTTTCGACACGAGTTGGCTGACGCTGTATCGAGTAACTACTCGGATCTTTGTATTTTCTTTAACACATAACATTGCACGACGCGACGCGTTTTTTCTTAAATTTGAAAAAAAATAGTTTAGCCGCCCTGTAAAAAAAAGACGCTCACATATTGAAGATATCGTTTTTAGATTATAGTAATTGCATAGATACAGGGTGTCTCAAAGCTAACAAAAAAATTTTTTCAAAAAATTGTAGGTATTGTTAGGCTTGAAGTTTTAAAATTAATTTCATATATACAGGGTAACTCATTATTACAGGATGAACCTATCTTATATTTTTTTAAAATGGGATAGGTAGGTATAACACATATTTTTACATTTTTAAAATGTTGTCCTCTTCGGCCGCCATTCGACGCGACGGTCATCTCCTCGGAACTGGCATGGACTATAAGGGAATCCGACTGTCTAAATATTAAAACAAAGCATTGCGATGTTTCCAGCGGGTGTTGACGCGATGTGAAAGCTCTGAATGTCAAAAGTAATGAAATTTAAATAGAGGCGGGTAAACGGCGGGACTAACTGTGACCCTATTAAGTGAGTCATAGCTAGTCCCGCCGTTTACCCGCTCTTATTTTTACTATCTAATGAGAACAGTAAAGGATCTACAGCCGCTGGAAAATCACAATTTTTTAAATTGTATTATGGCACACTCTATATTTTATCGCATTTATAAATTCCGCGTAAAAAAAAATTCGATGTATTGAAATTTTGGTTGAAAAATTGAAGAAAACGACTTCCAAGGCCCTATATTAATTTTTCGACTACTGTATTGTATAAGTATCTATAATAAGGCATAATTAAAATTTAAGAAGCCATAGGATTTTTTACCATCTTATAATATGAAATTTTTAGTTTTCCAATAAATTAATACTTGAAAAGTTAAGATAGGGACGTGTAAGTCGTTTTCTCCAATTTTGAACTGTTTCGATATTATACCTAGCATGTAGAAGATTAGAAAATCTGTAGTGATTTACGCAATATTTTTAATCTTAATGGACAAAAATATTGTACGCAACTCGTGCGTAAAGGCCTTTTTTGGCTCATTTGATTGTCATTCGTCAATACACACTTATTACATAAATAACTGGTAGACCATAAGTGTAATAATAGGAAGCAATAAAATTTAGGGCGTTCCGTAAGAAAAAACATAACTTTATGCTGCCACCACGTAATGACACGCCCTGTATAGGTACTTGAAAATAATTTTATTATTATATTTGCTTAAAATAACTTTTTCCCGTAAAAGCATATTAAAAAGAAATAACGGAGATATCAAACTTCATCAGAGGTTTTATATTAGAGTTACTCTCTAGATTATCGGTACGTAGATACCTACTCGGATAATATAGTAGGTTCATAAAATATGTCTCAAAATCTTTGTTTCGTAGTATTATTGTCGGCAACGGCCACAGCACGCTGAATACACCAGTTCTCGTTCGATCACTGAAGTTAAGCAGCGTCGCGCTTGGTTAGTACTTGGATGGGTGACCGCTTGGGAACACCAAGTGTTGTTGCCTTTTTGCTGCTAAAAAATATATTTTTTTATATTATAATAATTGATAGAGAGGAGCGGTAGGTAAATGGAGGTAAAAAAAAGTTAGGAGAACGGGACTTAGGGGGTTGTGTGACGTTCTCCTAACTTAGCCGGACTTTTTCCCGCCGCGGAGCGGCGGCGGCGGGGGGCGGGTGCGGGCGGTGGGTGTGGGGTGTGGGGTGTGGGGTGGTCGTGGGTGGGTGGGTGGGTGTGTGTGTGTTTGTATATAGCCGTTTTCGAATAACACGTTTCGATGTTATTCGGAAACGGCTTTTTTTTATCGGTTTTAAAAAACCGACCGTTTTCGAATCGTATCACATGCAAACGTCAATTTCATGTGAGACGACCCGAGGACGGCTTTTTTTTAAACATTTAAAAAAAAAAGTTAGGAGAAAATCGTCTAAATAAATAATATGGACGCCGAAATATTAGAATACGAGTAGTTTTATTATCGTATACTCGAAACTCTATTTCCAGCAAACAGTTACTTTTCTATTCGTTCGTAAGTGTGTAGTCGACTTTACTTTCTTTTAATTATTACATCATCAACATATGCATATTAGTATATCAGAAGTAAGGGAGCATAGACGCACATAAACATTATCATCAACATAAATCGTTTACATTTTTTTCCGAACACCTCGCAATTATTATCGTATAATGGAGCATACATTTACATACTCTACAAAATTATATTTGAATGCTGTAGGTAGGTGACTTTCTTAAACGATATTAATTGCGTGGTTTTTGAAAAAAAAAAGTGTATGTAAACGATATTATGTTGATGACATATTTGTGTTTTTCAATGCCCCTTACTTGCTAATATAATATATGTCGATGATATAATAAAAGTAAGAAAAGGCGACAATCAAGAAGTTACGAACGCTAGATACACGATTTTAACACACAACGAACGTCGGTCGGTCAGGGAAGAACATTCTGATTAGGACATAATATTTGCCGTGTTTTTGTATATTTAAATTAAAAAAAAGTATGGAGATGATAATTTTAAATCTGTATCAACCATCGAGCCGTTATTCATTGGAGATAATTTATAATAAAGTTCGGGTATAATTGTTGGTCTAGTGTGCATGCACATTGAAACGGAGAGTTGGAAAACAGCGCGAAGCTTACACATAATTATTACTATTAAATAAATTTATTAAAATCAATTTGAATTTTGTTAGAGTGTTGGGGTCTAGAATATGGTAACTTGATAAATTTTCACAATTTTATATAAAAAACAAACCTCTATTCCGGTCTTCTTGAAGCAACTAATACTTCATATGTCGCCGATAGACAAGGAAAAAGAGTAGACATGACATGTTATAATTTATCGTAAGTTATCAATATGGATAGGGAGAATTATAATTTTTAAATTTTTCTGGAATAGATAGTTGTGGGTTTGATGTGAATAAATCCCAAATGGATTAGTTCAGAGAAAATCTAGTATTTTTAAACTAAAACAAGAAGAAGCTACCGTAAACTTCGTAAACATTTTTTTTGAACTATCGTATTAATGTAACCGTGGCGAATCGGATGATAATTCGTGCGACAAAATATAATTGAAAGTACGTACAAACATGTATGCTGATTAATTTTATATAAAAAGAAAGGAGTAATACTTTATATTGAAAATAAGAAGATGATGCGAACACGAACTAAAAATTCGGTCGGCCACTCTTTCTGGCAAGATTTCAGAGTAGAACCGTTCAGTCTTTCGTCCGACTCGTAGGTGTTGGGCAAAAAAAAATTTTTGTTTCGTACGTATTATTCGACAAGAAGCGAATACTTTGTGTGTTATATAGTGTTTATATAATAATTTTCGAGAATAAAAAATACGTGTGTCGACGACGACTACTACTATTACTACAATGGCAGATACAGATACTCAAAATTCAGCTGCTTCGGCAACATCGGCAGGAGGCTCTCCTACGGCTTCATCTCCTAAGAAGGAGAAAAAAACCAAAAACCCGAGGAGCAAACCCTCCCATCCTCCAACATCAGAAATGGTAAATAATGCCATCAAGGGATTGAAAGAACGCGGTGGTTCATCTCTTCAAGCCATCAAGAAATATATTGCAGCCAACTATAAAGTGGACGCCGAGAAAGTTGCTCCTTTTATTAAGAAATATTTGAAATCGGCGGTAGCTTCTGGTTCTTTGGTTCAAACAAAAGGTAAAGGAGCGTCTGGTTCATTCAAATTGGCTTCTGCAACTTCATCGGGATCGGCTAAGCCAAGTGCGAGCGAGAAGAAAAAGTCTAGCGCCAAACCTAAAAAAGCAGCCACAACAAAACGCAGCGCATCCGCAGCCGGAGAAAAACCCAAAGGCCAAGAAAGTTACTAAAGCTAAAAAGGCTGCATCCGACAAGAAGACTAAAGCCAAAAAGGAGGACAAAAAAGCAGCAGTAGCCCCGAAATCTACAACTGCAGCAGCCGCTGTTAAAGTAAAATCTGCTACAAAAGCAAAAAAATCTAACAAGGGTAGTCCTACAAAGAAGCCAAAGGCACCTAAACCAAAAACTGCTTCTTCGCCAAAAGCAAGAAAAGCTGCTTCCCCCAAAAAAGAAGAAGTAAATCATCGTCTCGATTTTTTGTGAATGCCTTAATGGGACCAACGAACGAATAAAATATATATCGGTGGTAATAAAAATACCATCAACAAATGGCCCTTTTCAGGGCCACAACTATATTTTTTATTTTGAGAATCACAAATTTTAAACATTTTTTTCAATTTTAATAATAATAAAAATAACGTCGTAGCCTAACCTAACCTAACCTTTAACCTAACTTAATCTAACCTAAGCTAACTAACTTAATAAAATCTGTGAAAAAGCGTGTATTTATTACATTGTCCGTAATCTTTAATAATAACGAGCCATATCCACAAAAAAAATCTTTCTAGATTGGTTTTTTTAGCCACTACTACTATTAAAAAATTTAGTATGAATTAATTAATATTATTATTACTATTAAAAAAAATTATTATTAATTAATTAAGATGAAAATATATCAAATGATTTCGAAAAATAACAAACGTTCTATACAGGGTGTCGCATACAAGAAGGGATAACATTGCTAGGTATATCGGAAACCGTAAAAACGAAAACCTAACGTCGCATTATTAATGTAATCACATCCTGTTATAGGAAATTATGTTTTAAAAAACTTTTTTCTCGTACCATTTTTTGCTATTTTTCGAAATGCAGTTGCTAGGCGCCATTAACGAAACATTGCTTTTTTGGTTTTTCCTGTATTAGACGAGAACGGCAAGACATAACGTAAATTTGTTTATTGCCCACTTTAATGTGCTTAAAAATAGACAACTTTTTTCTCCATTTAACCCTCCTCTGTATCTCTTTACCGGTTTACGATATAGCAATGTTATCCCTTCTTGTATGCGACACCCCTGTATAGTATAAAAAATCAAATATACACAGACAATACGTAGTCGTATAATAATATGTTGCGAAAATGATTGTTTGATTCTATAATAATAAAAAGATTGTGGTTCTGAAAAGAACCGTTTTTTATATAAAATGCCGTATAGTTATTAAACAACTTAAGCACGTTCTCCACGAATTCTAACGTGCCAATTGTATGTCCTTGGGCATAATAGTGACACGTTTTGCGTGGATGGCACACAAATTGGTGTCTTCGAAAAGACCTACCAAGTATGCCTCGCTACGCTTCTTGAAGCGCCATAACAGCTGAACTCTGGAAACGCAAATCGGTTTTGAAATCTTGAGCGATTTCACGAACCAAACGTTGGAAAGGCAATTTTCTGATAAGTAATTCGGTACTTTTTTGGTAACGTCTGATTTCACGAAGAGCTACAGTTCCTGGCCTGTAACGATGTGGTTTCTTAACTCCACCGGGTGGCTGGTGCGCTCTTACGTGCAGCTTTCGTTGCCAATTGTTTTCTGGGAGCTTTACCTCCAGTCGATTTACGAGCAGTTTGCTTGGTACGAGCCATTTTTCTATCTAATTCACTCAACAACTTCTGCCGTTGAACTAAACACTTTTTCGCGTCGGGCAGTTGTTTTATCACATCCGAAGCTATGTGATTGGTTGAAACGACATTGAGGGGCGGGGCTTAAAAGTTAACAAAACCGACAGAGTTTCCGAGTCTTATTCAGTTTGCTCTGCTCCGTTAGCAAGGTGAAGTAGTTACTACATTGAAATTTATCGAAAATGACTGGACGTGGTAAAGGAGGAAAAGGTCTTGGCAAAGGGGGTGCTAAACGTCATCGTAAAGTATTACGTGATAATATCCAAGGTATTACCAAACCTGCGATCAGAAGATTGGCACGTAGAGGTGGAGTAAAACGTATATCCGGTTTGATTTACGAAGAAACTCGTGGAGTTTTGAAAGTATTTCTGGAAAATGTAATCAGGGATGCTGTTACTTACACCGAACACGCCAAAAGGAAAACCGTTACAGCCATGGACGTAGTCTATGCTTTGAAACGGCAAGGACGTACACTTTACGGATTTGGCGGTTAATTTCTTTTAACATATTGACGCTGGTGGTGGTGTAATTTCACTGCCAATTATAAAAACGGTTCTTTTCAGAACCACAAAATATTTATAATTATTTTATGAATCGCATTCTTCTCTAATATTTTAGATTTTTAAATAAATAAAAGATGTATTAATTAATTTTTTAAATGAAACGAAAACGAATTTTTTTTCTTTCGAATTTAGTAACAGTATTGACATTGACGGCCTCTGTCGAAATAATTTCAATATCTTAGATTCTAACGCGCGCAATAAATGGAAATTCGTCTGAACTATTAGATAAAAACCGCCGATCCGAAATGATTTTAATCTAACTAGTTTATTTTTCCCAAAATTTCAGATAGATTTAATTCAATTTAGTTCGGAAATAGATTTTTTTTTTCAATTATACGTAGACGACGTACTTATCGTCGGTTTATATTTCTTTTTTTTAATAAATAATTGTGACTTATTTATATATTATACCATACGTTAAATTTTCATGCTAGATATAGATATATAAATAAATCATGGCAACTATACAATTAGTTGCAATGTACTTAGTAGTTTACTACCAGGTAGCATCAAATTTAACATATGGTATATAAAAAAAAAAACACTCGAATATGTTTTGCACATATTTTTTTTATATGAGATTCTATAGTAAAAAATAGAAGTTGTGGTCCTGAAAAGGACCGCGGTTGATTTTGTTTATTGTAAATAATAAACAACTTAAGCCTTCTTTTCCGTCTTCTTGGGCAAAAAGAACAGCTTGGATATTTGGCAATACACCTCCTTGGGCAATGGTAACTCCAGACAGCAATTTGTTTAATTCTTCGTCATTTCTGATGGCTAATTGTAAATGTCTGGGAATAATACGTGTTTTCTTGTTGTCACGGGCAGCATTACCAGCCAATTCGAGTACTTCGGCGGCCAAATATTCCATAACTGCAGCCAAATAGACGGGTGCAACCGGCTCCTACTCTTTCGGCATAGTTTCCTTTTCTCAACAAACGGTGAATACGACCAACGGAGAAACTGTAATCCAGCTCGGTTGGAACGAGACTTTGCCTTTCCCTTTACTTTGCCTCCTTTACCACGTCCGGACATTGTCGATATATGTTATTTAG
>CANAIC010000116.1:0-82000 GCA_947359465.1 Metellina segmentata
CTGATTCGGTAGCAGTGAAACCTGTGACTGAGTATCGGTGATAGTTGGTTAAGTGACGGATTCAAATTTCTCAGGAGGATTTTAACCGGATGCTCAACAGTTAAAAGGAAAGTTCAGAGGAAAACGTTTTTAAAATTCGCTGTTTTAAATGAAAAATTATTTATTGTCTTTCAACTTTCTCTGATTATTTATTTAGTTACATTTTTATAAAAAACATATGAGCTAAAATTTTTTTTTTAAATTTTGTTAAAACAAAAAGTTTCTTTCGAACCTATTGTGCAAATCGTTTTTAATTCTAATAAATGAAATATGTGTGTAAGAGTAGGGGTGTCTCCGAAATACTTTATAAATTGAATGAGTCTAAATCATGGAGAGTGGGAGGCGAAGATGATTATTTGATTTCGGTAGTGAATAGAATAAGAACATGGCTGGCTGCATGTTGGTTTTTTATACTGAGATATATTATTTTTTATCTGTACGACAATTTTACTCTTTAGTTATACTTGCATACAGTGTTGGTTTAGAATCGAAAGATGAATTATGGGTATTGACGAAGGGAAGAGAGAATTTCAAAAGTGTGTGAAGGTAGTGTGAATGAAATGCAATCATAATAATTTTTAAAATTCGTCATTTTTCTTTTATAAACAAAATATGCTCTCCATGGTAACACAATTATTTAAGAGAGCTTTAATGAGCAATTTACTCTCTCACTTGTCTCTTTTACACTCTGAATCCGAAGCTCCGTTTTCAAGTTTGTTTATTGTATACATAATTTTTACTGTGGTTCATCGGTTTACGAATTTCTGCATTATTTAACCTTTTAACTGTCATGCCCGAGATAATCTCGGGCACAGCACTGGTGTTCGAAAATGTCACGCCCGAGTATTACTCGGTGTAATTTTTTTTGAGTGCATCGTATTGTTATACCCGAATATATATCGGGAGACGTTTATTTCGGCTTTATCTCTTTGTCAAACCCGACTGTATCTCGGGAAAAGTTAATGTGCGCTCAATTCAATAGATGGCAGCCCTTTACTGAAGGTTTCAAAGATTAGAGGTTAGAAGTTGTGAAGAATGTTGTGACCATCAATTGTGTGTGAGTCCATAAATATGATGATGCAGCTTCTGGACAAAAGAATGTTGGCAGACCACCTACAATAGATAACCCTGCCTGTCTTACTGAACGATATTTTATATCCCATATTCCTCCTACTCCTGTGAAACGTGAGCCTACAAGACAGTGCAAAGTGTGTTGTTCGAAAAAGGATAAAAATGGGAAAAAGATAAGGAAGGAAACACGATTCTGGTGTGTAGTGATTGTGGAGTTGGTTTGTGCTTGGAAAAGTGTTTCCAGTTGTACCACATAAGACTGAACTACTGATAGGTATTCACTTTTTTTTTTCATTTATTTATTTTTTGGAAATTAATTTTTTTTAATTTTTATTTTTAGAAAATAATGCTTCACTAGAAGCGAACTTTACAACTACCATTGTTGAGTGGCAGCGGCCTCAAGCAAATATGCAGTGGCTACAAAAATTTAAAAATTAAATTTTACACATGTACTTCAAAATATAATTTTTTAACTACTAAGTATATTTTATTTTGTACTAAACATTTGATTTTTACAATAAAAAAATTTGACAATTTGTGTACCCAAATCATCAAAATAACTTGACAGTTAAAGGGTTAATGATATCCCTGAAACGCTGCACTCTGAGTTGGCTATTTGCGCCGACGACACCGCTATCCTGATACAGTCAACAACATTCATCATATTCTATCGAGAATGCGAACGTACATCCGGGGACTTGAGGTCTGGCTCTCTGATTGGAGAATCAAAATCAATGCTTCGAAGTGCGCTCTCATGCTGTTCTCCCGGGAATATGCCCACTTCAAATACGGGTTCAACTTGTGCTTGGGACAACAGTAAATTTTCAGGCAGACAGACTTTCGAAATTAGTTACAATGTTCAACAACAGATGACGCTGCAGTCTGAAAAAAAAAATCTATGCAACGATATTTTCCACATATCTCACCAATATGCGCAGCAATCAATAAGGCGTAGTCTCAGTACAAAATTGTCAGAAGGGCAGATGCTGTATTAGCTATAAAACTTCGTTTCACTCATAGAAAAGAGGCTTTAACTGGAAATTGAATAAAAAATATATATCATTTTCAAAAATGTCATTGATGTTTATACTTTTGAAGATGAATTTGACAATTTTTTAATGTTTCCAAAAGAAAACGAGGACATCATAAAACCCACACCAGACATCTATCGAGCCTTCAAAGAAATGTTTTGCACATTTTCGGATGTTGAAACATTATTTAAATTTTTTTAACAGTTCCCTTATTTGATGGGTGTTAGGAGAAAGATCGTTTTTTGTTTTAAAGCGTGTAAACAACTAATAAAGGATACTATGGGAAAAGAAGATGAATTAATATGGCCATTCTGTATATAGAGCAAAAGATTTAAAACCGAATTTATAACGCCAAAATAATTGACAAATTCGCAAAAAATAAACCAAGACAGAAATTTATGTAATTTTTTAAAAATTTATTTAATGTGTTATGGTATGGAATTTTTTCTTTTCTTTTTGCTAATAACTTAATGAGAGTTTTTTTGAAACTCTTCTCTTCCTTGAGTTTGAGGCCCCCGAAAATTTTACCGCTTGGGGCCCCCACTTTGCTTGGTCCGCCACTGTGGTCCTGTAGGTTGCTACCCCATGTAATTGCAAGAAAGTAACTGCGCTTCTGCTAGACCTGCGTGTTTCTGCGCAGCTGTTATCTGCATCATCAACACCACCAGGCTTCTGTAATCTTCATTATTCTACACAATGCCATGTCCAATGGTATTGCAAAGGTATCTTAATACTGTCTGCACGATTTCCCTATCTGTGTCTGTTGGGTTGTCCAACTAACGAGACACTAAACTCACTGCGTAAAGAATATCTGGTCTAGTCCCCATTGCCAAATAAAACAAACTGCCAACGTCTGATTGATATGGAATTTCACTGCTTGGCCGGGCATGGAAAAAAATATTACTGAATTTGTCCAGACTTGGAAGGGTTGTCAGCTTCAGAAAATGGAAAAGCTTGTCAAAAGAACTCCAATAGTTCGTCCAGAGCTGCCTTTTGAAGTTGTCAATATTGATATTGTTGTACCCATTGAGCCTCCATCTAGTAAATGACGCAAAGACATTCTCTGTATGATGGACCAGCACACTCGTTGGTCTGAAGCGGTTACTTTCAGCCAAGGCGGCATGCAACGTTTTGCTACAAGTATTCCCGAGAACTGGTATATCCAAAATTGTCGCGAGTGACCAGAGAACAAACTTAAAAAAAAAAAAAATGTCCCTAGCATAGGAGTTTTTGAAAATAATTGGATTGAGTCCAAGGTTTTCTTCTAGCAACGGCTGGGTGGAGCAATGGAACATAGTGTTGAAGGAAATGCTTCACACGCAATTAAAAAAGATCCGAGAAGTTGGGATCAGCAACTACCCTTCCTGTTCACTGATCCAGAAGTGATTAACACGGAGATTCACCTTTTCAACTTCTGTATGGCAGAGAAGCTCGGAGTCCGCTCTCAGTTCTCAAATCCTTCTGGGCTGGGCTACGATTGAATGGGAAGGTAAAAAAGGTGGTAATGCCACTCTATACCTTCTTTAAAAGTGCTTCTTAATCTTCGAAATTGCAAAGATGGACTTTTGCACTACTAAAGCATAATATTACTATAAAACATTGCTCCGGTGCAAATATGCCTCATGCTGATGCACTCTTACACTTCTTGTGAAAAGTGTAAACATTTTAACTATAAATTTGGATGAAGTGAAAAATAATTTCATTTTGTAAGGATCGATTTTCAGTGACATGCTTAGTAAAGAATTTTGTTCTGAACTTTTTCTATTCTAAAATGTATTTAAATTTCTAATAAGTGATTATATTTTTGTCAATTTATGAAAACGGAATTTTATAATTGGGATAATTTTATAGCCACAATATTTCTGTACAGTACATTTATTTTTTTTATTATCAGTATGTATATTATTTTTTACCTGTATTGCTATATCATACAAGAAGGTTTAGACTTATTTTGTGTTTAGAATTGGGTAGTGTACATGTGAGCAATATTTTTTGGTTTTATTAATAGGAATGTGTATTTGAATTTCAATATTTCTGTACAATTCCTTCTGGGATTTGCAGATTGAGTATCGTAGGTGATACGTCAATCTTGCATGGGGGTGTAGCGTTAGCCCTACTCTCTAGAGTGTGCGCTATACTCACTTGATGAAAGGGAGTATGTTTAAGAAGAGATTAAAGTCTGACTTCTGCGAGCTAGGTCGGTTCTGAGAGGCATGTGTAATCATTGTTTTTACAAGTCCTTGTAATCCGCTTTTGTTGTGAATAAATTAATATTTTTTTTAGTACAAAGCATTTTTGTGTGCTAGATCTTTGAGAAAATAACTGTGCACAATACTCACTATCTGGGGCCTTTTCCCACCCTTCTTCCCACTATGTTTTGCATTTGCCATGAATGTATGTGAAAAAGCACTTCCCAAGATACTATATAGCAAGGAAAAAATATACAGGGTTATTCAAAAAGATGGATCCAATTTGTATTTAATGAAGTATAAATTGGACATGAACACTTTACAAACTAATGAAAAGAGGAGCTTTCAAAGTTTTTTTAATACAAGTTTTAACTGTTCAATGTATCCCCCTTTACTGCACGGCAAACATCGAAGCGGTAACCAAACTCGTCCCACATGCGAAAAAGCATGTCTTGTGTTACTGAACCTCTGAAAAAGCCACTGTTCCAATATGTCCAGGTGCGTTATTCCGCTTACAGTGCTTTTCGCAAAAAAGAATGGTCCTTAAACTTTTGTCCGTGATAAGGCATAGAACATGTTTAGCTTCGCCGAATCTCTCATGTTGCAATGTTGTCACATGCTGCAATATTGTACTGGGATTTTGCAGACCCCATATGTGAACATTGTGTCTATCAATGCCCAAGCGGTGGTAAAAAAAAACTTCGGAATTTCATCTTTCCTTCGGTATGTAAACTGTTCATATCCAATTTATATTTCGTGAAATCCAAATTACTTAAATTGGGTCCATCTTTTTAAATAACCCTGTATATTGTGGTTCTAACATTCTAATATTTTTATTGGGCTTATAAAGTGATAATAATACAGCACTGTACAAAAACTAGAGTTTCTTAAGCAATAACTTATCATTTGAAAATTATTAGGTTTCCAGTCCTAAAATGCCACCATCTAAAAGAGGAATTTGCTTGAGAACTTTGAAGTATTTCATATTTATCGGAAGAAAAAAACTGATTTTTAAACAATTTTTATATGGTTGGTAGTAAAGAGGTTAGAGGGTAGAACTAGGCCTATTTTTTTTAAAACTTCAATTATGTGTGATTAATTGTCATTTGAAAAATTTTCTCTGTCTACAACATTTAAAATTCTGTGTTAATAAACACATTATTTCTACAAATACATTCTTTATTTTTATAAAAATAACTAAAATGCACTTTTTTAAAGTCAGCTAGCTTCTTTAAAACTTGCATAGCTACTTAATAAGTTAAATTTAAAAAATTAGGTTTTAGTAATTTAACAACAAAATTCATTGAAATAATGAATTTGATATTTTATTTCATGTAAAGAAATTTTTAAGTAAAGAAATAGTAAAAAATTTTTAGTAAAGAAATTTTTTGAAAAGCCACTTTATTTAGACTTTTTTCAAGACTTAGTTGTTGAGGGCATGCCTAAAATAATTTTATTGCAAATAAAATATTGTTACAGTTGCAAAATTAAATTAATAAATTCATATTTATGTAGCTGCCATCTTTCATAATACACACGTCTTTCATATGTTGGTGTTCCAACAAACAGCCAATCAAACTGAAACCATCTAGTCTAACTTATAATAGGAAGACATAAATCAGAAGTTAATGTTCCTGATAAATGCTAGAGGACTGAACTATTGTTAATTTATTAAACTGGTTTTTAATCAATTTTGTCGACAAAAAAATTGTTTTTAATAATGACCTTGAGTTTATTGAAAATTTTAAGTTTAATATAAAATTTTCTCTTATAATAATCATAAGACCATTGTCACTAAAGCCTACACTACAGGTAAAAGAAATTTTAACTCAAATCCATCTCTAAATACACACAGATATTAGCAATTTTTTCAATGCAGAAGTTACACTGCTGGCCACCCAAATTGCAACACCAAGAAAGAGAAGACATATCACAACAAAATTTATTTTGTAGATAAGAGGTTGACCAAGTATCAAATGATTAAATTTATAGACTTCTGTGAAGTGTGGTTCCTGCCAAAATCAGTAGCCAGAGTAGCCGCCATTGTTGGAGATCACCGCTGCCACACGCCTCGGCATTGTTTCAAAGAGACTTTGGATGTGTTCTTTGGGTACTCCAGACCAAGCAGCTTCCACACGTTGCCAAAGTTGATCTGGTGTGGCAGCTGGGGATGTTATCTGGGTCAATCGTTGAGCAACCATATACCATATGTTTTCTATCGGCGAAAGATCTGGAGAGCGAGCTGGCCAGGGAAGCAATTCAATCAGTCGATTGACGAATAACCCTTGGACAATGCGTGCCACGTGTGGTCGCGCATTATCCTGTTGAAATATGGCTGTGGGCAAGCTCTGAAGGTAAGGAAGGACAACTGGCTCCAACACCTCGGAGATGTAGCGCTGGCTGTTTAAAGTACCGGCAATGCGCACTAAAGAAGTGCGAGAGTGATATCCAATACCACCCCATGCCATAATACCCGGTGCAGGACCAGTGTGGCGGTGCATAACGCAGCTGTTCAGCATCCTCTCTCCACGGTGTCTCCAGACTCGAATCCGACCATCGTGGTGTTGCAGACAGAAGCGTGACTCGTCAGTAAAGACAATTTCATTCCATTTTGCCGTCCACATCCTTCTTTCATCGTACCATTGACGGCGTGTGTGGTTCTGCGTCAAGTTAGATCAGGGGTGGCTAACCTGTGGCGCATTGGATGATTACAAGTGGCGCATTGCATTCTTGCGCCTACTATTTTTTTTGAAGTAAGAGCCATAACGAAATTTATCTTCTGTTATGCCTTGTAATGTAGAAATAAAAGTTCATTATGAAAGTTTTTTTTTTTTCTAATGACGGGTACATTTTGACCGAAGTTATTGGCCACTACAAGTCCGGAAGTGATGGCCACTTGTGAAGGAGCACCCAGTGGGAGGGCCATCATTGCCCCTAACAATTACATCGTAATTTTGAACCATGTTCAGATGACGAAGCAACACCTAAGCTGGCATACGCTTACAAACATCCATGCCCGAACCCGGATTCGAACCGGGGACCTTCCGATCTAGAGGCTAACACCTTAACCACTATACCGGTTGGTCGGCTGCATTTTAAAAGTACAAGACATTTAATAATTATAAATAGACATCGCAACAGACAATCGAGACACAAGCAATTGGCTCAATGCATTGCGTCAGACAAGGATTGTGTCAGACAAAATTGAGCAGTAATGTAAATACACAAAATAGTACTATAAACACCGACAGGAAATTGTATTATAAACACTCACAGGAAGCATGCAAAAACTTCATATTTTCAACACCCGAGTGCTCACAGTTCAATCTATACAGCATTCTTAGTGCGAAAGAAAATGAGCAAAAGAAGCGTAGAAAGTGATAATAAGCGTGAATTCAATGAACAGTGGGAAAGTATACTGTTATTTATAGGATAACCATCAGGAAAATCGTTTTCTATTGTTTGTGAAAGTACTCTTTCACATAATAGAAGCATATAAAACACAGCATCAAGTTAACATACATGGAATAATGAAGCACTTATCCTTCATTGTGAGGTGCGCTGGCTTTCTAGAGGACAGGTTTTGGAAATTTTTTAGAACAGGAAAATGAATTTCTGATGAAAGAAACCAATTATTTCACAACACCTGGCTATTTGATTTGGCATTTTTAGTTGATGTTACTAGCCATCTCAATTATCTAAATTCGAAACTACAAGGGAAGAATAAATTATTTCCTAGCTTAGTAAATAGCATCAATTCATTTAAAATGAAAATAAAACTCTTCATATCTCAGTTAGAAAATCAGGATTTGAGTCAATTTCCACACTTAAAAGTGCAAAGTGAATGTGCTGCGGATAATAACAATTTGACCAAATATATTGACAAAGTCAAGTTATTGCAAGGGTCATTTGAAAGTCGTTTTCATGATTTGGCTAAAGAAGAAAACTACATGCTCGCATTTATAAACCCATTTTTACTCAGTGAACAAAACGTAATTAAGATGCCTAGTAATATACAATTGGAACTTATCAATTTAAAAATAAATTCATTATTAAAAAGGAAATTTGAAGAGCTTTTTTCCGATCAAAAGGCTTATGACATTATTAATATCAGGCGTTCCACTGTGAACATTTCCCAGAACTAAGAGAATTTGCAAAAAATTATATATGTCGTTTCGGAACGACATATAGATGTGAACAAGTATTTTCAACCATGAAAATTACTAAAAGCAAAACGAGGTTCGCGAAAGACTAATTTAAATTTGAAGAATTTTTTTGCACTCTCCGTAACAAATTTAACACCAAAGATTGAAAAACTAGCGAAATCCAAACAGGCTCAAAAGTCTTATTGATGGTAAGTGATGTTTATGTGCTGTAATAGATAATTTTATGTACAATAATTAAATAATTTAAAATGTTAATTATGTCGTCAAACATACTTTTATTAAAAAGGTTATAATGGATATGCCAGGACCATGAAAGTAAGATGCTAGGAAAAGTGCTTGAGTTGTATGACGCATTTGAACTCGTATGTGAAAAAATTCACGCATTGTATGTAAAAGGTTGGCCACCCCTGAGTTAGATGAAGCAACAGACGTCTTGCGGACATACCACTCTGCTGTAAACGGCGTCGAATGGCACGCGCAGACACTGGATGATGCGTAACAGACTGAATGTGCTGTGCTATGGTTCGTGATGTGGCTGAGCGATCCATCACTGCCATACGCACAATATGCCTGCCATCACGTGAAGTGGTGCACTGAGGTGGTTGCGATCGAACACGTCGTACCCTCCTGCATCCAAAGATCCCATATCCGCATTACAGTTGTTTGGTTTCGTCCAACACGACTACCGATTTCCCTGAAAGATAATCCACAATCTCGGTAGGCCACTATCCTTCCTCTGTCGAACTCGGATACTTGATCAAAGGATGATTGCTGTTTTCTACGAGGCATAATTGATCGGTTTTTTTGAAAAAACCACAAGAAAAACACAACTGCCGTACTTGAAATCGTCGAAATCTCCAAGCCTTAAATAGCGCTTTGAAGTGGCGCCACAGGCGCGCGTGATGTGCGTCTGCGCTGAAATTCTAATCATTTCATATCTCACCTCCGCTAATGCATGTTGTAAATTTCATATTATTTGCATGCTTCCTTCAGGGTGTTGCATTTACAGTGGCCATCAGTGTACAATGGAATTGTACAATTAAAGTTTTCTGATTTGTTTAAAATTTATTTTTTAAATGGAAAGAAATTTGATGAAGGCAATTATATCATCAATGTTTCATATTAAAAAAAAAAAAGGTTGTCCCATTTATTGTTTTAAATTTATCAATACTAATGGGTAGGGAGGAGACTTGAGCACCCCTGTCCATGACAAGGATTTGATGAAAAAGGCATCTGCAAATAAACTCAATACTTTTAAGAAGCCTAATTGTATTTCTGAACCCTAAGTTTAAAAAAAATGGTAATTATAACTTCCTGCATTTCACATTTTTAAAAATCTGGATTTAATGTATTATTAAATCTATGCATCAATAAGTAAACTCATTTAAATGTCTTGTATTTTCTAGAGTTGCTTAAGCATAGTCAGATTGGACTCTTTTTTCCTGAGTGAATTCCAAAGAAATCAATCATGGCCATGCAACAATTAAATCGTTTAAAAATGTAAAACGTGTTTGATATCCGCAGGTTATAAAAAGCAAAGGACATTTCATATAATCCAAATAATGTGTTCCTGAATTACATGGTATTCATTCATCATATCACAACAGAAGTCATTGACATTTTATATTAATCACCGATAAAAATTTTATTTAAAAAAATACACACTAAAATAAACTCAAGTTTTGTTTTCAAGTTAAAGTTCTGGTAAAAATTGAGCGAGAACAAGCGCCGAAAATTAACTCCAACTTAGTTTCAAATAAGAGTTCAGGGAAAAAAGTTGAGAACAATCGGTACAAGTAAAACAAATTAGTTTTTAAATTCTTGAAATTATCACGATAGCGTTGAGAAAATTTTACGGAGAAATCAGTCTTATTTAGAAGTTCCAAGATAATCTACAATGCTTGTTACCAAATGGAAAGGAAAAGAGACAGAACGATCATGAATGCGATTGTATTGTTTACATGCGAATAAGAATGTTATTTTGTACAGAAAACCATTTCCACAAAAAGAACAGCTATTTGATAGAGAAAAAAAACCCATTTAACACGTATAATCGTTCTCTCGTTATCGACTAATCATTCCAGGTGCTTCACGAGAACCGCTGAAATTTTCTAAGTTTTTAACATTGCTGATCGTTCTCTCTCCATCCGCTTGTGAAACAAACTGCTGTGCAAAATTTAAATACACCTGTATCTACCGAAGTATTCGATATTGTTCTCAACATAGTCGGAATAATCCTCAATTTATGTCAACTGTTCTTTTTTATTCGAAAAGTATTTGTTGTAATTTGAAGTATTTTGTTTCGTTACAGGGTGAAACTCGGTAGGACACTAGACAAGCACAAACAACCCATACGATCTAGAGTGCCTATATAATAAGAGTGGCGACAAGGGACCCAATTTGGCCCAATGCGCATGCGCGGCAGCCATTTTTCTACCAGAATCGTCGCAAAGATGGTTGCTGGGCGAATTAATGTAACATTTCAAGGAGAACAAAAAGCATATGATAGTTATAATATGGATACATTCGGTATAAATGAATCATATAAACGCTCAATTGCATGCGTAAGGCTACGTCCATAGTGCGCCGCTTCCAGCTTCCGGCTTTATCGCGGCAGTAGAGCGGGGAGGAAAAGTAGTGTAAACTGTATTGGTGCGGTTATAGTGCACCTGCTTTCCTGCTTCCGCCTGCTTTACCCGCTTCCACCCGCTTTTTCCGGAATGAATTATTAATTCTTTTTCCCGCTTGAACCGCTTACCCGCTTGACTCGCTCGTTTAGTTTGTTGTGTTATTCCGTTCTGCACTTCTACGCTCTTTGGTTGTTGGAACAAAACGGAAGCAGACAAAGATGTTTTAATTTCCAAGTGTTTCTAAAAAGTGTAATTTGGGACAAAATATTTTTTACGTGATTATGTGGATCCAAACATCGTTAAAAGGGCATTTGCAACTTTCTTCATTGATATAAATTATTTTGTAAAGAATCCCATACGTTTAATATATTTGTGCGGGTTCATTCTAGTTTGCACTAATTTCAGATATTTTCCCTTCTACTTCGGAAATCAAGTTATCAAATATATTTTTCCAAACTATACTGCTCTGAAATTCAACTAATTCCATTTCTAAATCATGGATACCCAGCCACTTAAATTCGTTTTACTCCATTGTTTCGAATTTCGTTTTGTATGGATATAAAATAAAGTGAAATTCGTTTTCCATATCTTTAAATTGATTAAATATATCTTGAAAGGCCTTGTTTTACTTACTGTATATAATCATTAAATATTTTTTGTATTGTATTTTCTTAAATGTCAAACGTATTTTCCACTGTTATTGTGTTTTGAAAATGTTTTTGTAACTGAGGAAAATATTTCATGATTTTCATTTCCAAATCCCAAGTAAAAATGTCAAGTGTCGTCATAAATATTTTCTAATATTTTCAAACGTCATTAAAACAATTTGTCCATTTCCTTGAAGTTTTTTTATTTACTTCATTAAAATGCTGAGTGTGATGTCGCATAAAAACATAAAATCATTTAACTAATCTATACTTGAAAATTCGTCAAAATTATTGTTTTTTTCATTCAAAAAGAGCGTAATTTCTTCTTATTAAATGACAAACCGATTAAGAACTTGACCCGAACTGAGCCATCGAACATTGTTGTATGTCAAAATGTTGTCGCCAAACGCGCGTTTTACGCGCCTCATATGAACGGTCTTAATAAATGTCTTTATTATTAGTATTTACCATATGTGTTCATTCTCACAAGCGGTATTTTATAAATTTACATATTCTACTCAATAGGCATTCACATAAATTTTAAAACAGCATTATGTATGTATAATCAATAAATCTAAAACCAGGGTGTCAAGATCTAAATCACTATATTTAAATCAACAATTAAAATCATGATTTTAATCAAATGATTTTTTTTAAATCACTGATTTTAATCAAATGATTTTTTTTTTAAATCATTGATTTAAATCACAACTAAACACACATTTTTATAACTAAGTAAATGCACCACAGAATAATCACAGAAGCTGTCAAATGCTTTAATCTTTCTTCACTCATACTGATTTCAGCACTAATGGCTACACCCAGCAAAGAGGGAACTGGGTCAATTACTGCATATTATAAAAGATTGCAACATCCAGTTGTAACTTAGAATATACTATATACTGGAAACAGTAATGTAAATACACATGACATCATAAATCTAAATGCCAGGAAGAGTAATGTATAAACATTCCTGATTAACAACACTCATAATATAAACACTTAAAGGAAGTACGTAACAGTTTGATTCAAAATTATAAACTAAAGGGGTGACTGATTTCATGAACTAAAAAAAACAACACACACACAGTTCGAAGGAAAGTTTTTTAAGGCTCAGCTTATTCTTGTGGTGTGCAATAGAGATTAAAGAGTAGAAATATACATATTCACACAGCCATTGAAATGTCAGCAATAAGAAAGAAAGATCCAATATGAATTACAAGTGAAAATTCATTTATTATTGCTGCTCGGCAGTTTTATTATTAGAATTTACTATTGTCTGATTATTTCTCTGTCCTCTATTCTACTTTTCACACTGTAGTTCAGGTCTGTCACTTACTCTTACTGATAAATTTGTTAACATGATGATGTAATTTACTCAAGAAAAACTATATGGGATGTCAACTTGTGTTTTAAAGTTAAACAAATGTTAAGTAAATATTGATTTACCAAGTCACAAACTCAATTTTTTATTTAAAAAATTCATACATTTTTTTGTAAAAACAGTTGAGAAACTACAGAAATTTAAATTAAAAAAATCTGATTTAAATAAAAAAAATCCGATTTAAATAAAAAATTCCAATTGATTTATTTTTTAATCATGATTTTCTTACACCCTGTCTAAAACATTTTACAAAAATCCTTTGTGCAATTTTTTTTCAATTTTAAGTTTTTATTAACACTGATATTTTCTTCATGTTTTTTAAAAGAAGGGTTCGAAAAATATCAAAAATTTATGTATATGATGAAATGATAAGTTTATAAAAATCAACGCGTGTGTCATTTAAAAAGCCTGCGTGGGCCAGTGTGACCCGCGGGTCATAGGTTCGCCATAACTGCAATAGATCCTCATGTGATAGCTCCATGTTGCAAACTGACAGGCGGTTCAACGCGCGTTGCACTATAACCACCCCCTGCTAGAATCGCGCGGTTTTACAACGCTGTTTGGAACTGCCGCGGTTTAGCGGTAAAGCAGGAAGCTGGAAGCGGTGCACTATGGACGTATTGCACAACGCGCTAACTTAGATTGCGGGAAACACCATGTTGTTCAAAAAAAGCTATTTACTTAAAAAGTCTTCAAATTTATACCGACAAAATACTAAAAAAATACTAAATAAACATTCTAGAACACGAAATGGAACATGAATAAGCTATATTTTCTTTTTAATTTAATATACACACGTTTTTCTCGAACACCCAAAAAGTTCCAATGTTAAATCTACGGGAGCTAGGAAAAGACCGCCTCGGGCGGTAGAAAACGTCTCTAAGCCAATCAGAAAGTATTTCCCGTATGTCGCCACTCTTATTATATAGGCACTCTAATACGATCCATGGTCGGAACTCAATTTTTAAAGGCCATACGTGCTGTGTCATGAAATGATGGCTGAGATGGGCAACAGTTCTATCTTCCGAATATGATGTTTTCAATTGCAGTAACTACTTGACTGCAAATTGGAATACGTTTGTTATTCCGAAAGCCATTAAAATAACAATGTCCTAAAAGATAACAGTTTTGTAATCAAAATAACATATTCGTGTTTCTGATATTTTTCGAGTATAAACAGTAAAGAATCATTGTCTAGGTTGTTTCACAGTTTTGAGGTGCAAAATATCATTTTTATATGAATAAAAGTCTAGGAAACTAAAGAATAACGAGCACCAAACTTGGCAACTCAGAAAATAGGGCTGCGGAAACCCAGTTGGGTAAGAAACCTGCAAACTCGAAACTCAATCGAGCCGAATACCATCATGCACGAGTGCTTATTAGGTAGGTAATTTAATCAACGTTGCGTTGCTCAGAACATCGAGCAGAGACGGTCCGATAGAAATCTATTGCAGATGCGACATGATGATTTGGAGTCCACTCCATTAAAAAAAATTCGCCGTATTGTTTCCTTCCCCTTAGAATAGCCTACTGTGAAATTAATTTATTTCATTGCGTACAATGCTTATTTTAAATTGCCAGGTTTTATTTTCTGCTAAACCTTCATAAGCTAATGGATTCAAACACATCCGTTGTACTTAAAAATATTTATGCCATGATAATTGGATCACAAAATAGTCATTGGTACGTACTTCTTCATTTCAAAATAATTCAATACATTAAACATTGCATTTACAGTATGGCACAATATGTATTTAGTATTTCAGCAAATGAATATTAAATCATTGATTTATTATAGAAAATAAAATACTCTGAAAAAATATGCTTACTAATATAATATATGATTGATGAAATACTTGTTCAACATTGGATGAAGAAAAAACTACTTAGAGACATCAAAAGTGTATTTTTCTGGCCTTTTGCTTTGCGAAATCTTTAAGATTGTGTCTGTATCCATGCCATTGAGCACCTCATCTTCTATAGCCAAGGTCGCTAATCCGCTCAAACGCTTTTGGGAAATGATCGACCTCAGGTAGTATTTAATTAGGTTTAATTTGGAAAAACTCCTATTCCCACTAGCAACTGATACAGGAATGGTAAGATTCTTAAACTCACAAAAACATTGGGAAACGTATCTATGAAATAATTAGTAGTTAAGTAACATAAAGTCTTTTCGGGGCATATCTTTCGTGGCAGCATCGGTGCAAAAATAAGATCTTATCCAGCGGCTTATTTCCATTTACATCACATTCGGTTTTGTTAGTCAAAGTCTGCAGATTTAAACAGACCTCTCTCAGTACATTTTCCGCCATTGCTGAAGGCTGTGAACGTCATAGAGAAATTTGAAGTTATTACTGTGCTTCTGCATTTGAACAAACCTCACTGACAAGAACTGATAGCTTCATTTTAAAACCACACAGAGGTTTACTTTGAAAATGTTCTTTCTTGCCCCAACAGATTGATCGTCACCTTCATTCATTCTTGTCCATTCATTCTTAGCACACTACGACCAATTTTAAATATATGTTGATATTAATTTTCAGAAATTGGTATGGAATCCATAAAAACTCCTTTAATTTGAATTCTTGAATATTTCGATACTTAGTGGTCTCTTTAAATTCGTATTATCCAAGTTACTTTTAGGGTCCAAAGACCTCCGTGAAGAAGTCATAGAAGCATCTCTCTGTAGCATTAGTACTGGGGATATAAACTTTTTATCTTCAGTATCTCGTTACCTTTATTTAAGATGTGTTGTATTTGTTTTATCAGTCTCTAGTCACTTTAACTTTTGAGGCACATTGCAGGAATGAAATAAAATGCTGATGCTGTTGATATTACGAGGAAAACGCCACATAATTAGTACCACGGTCAGATAACGACGCAACACTTGAGCTGGTACCCCACTCTCCAAACGTCCATACCACACCAACGTGAGGCCATGACGGATTGATCGTGCACCTGCTTCCTTAATACACGACGATCTTTACCTGGATTCAAACTCGCAACCCTCCGATTGCTTTTTCAACAGGGCTACCATTGTTCAAAATTGTTGCTTGTCCTCGAATCTTTCTTGTTTGGACTGATCCTGGACCTTTGTCAATAGCATTACACATCTTGTTCTAGTTTGAAGTTAATTAAAATACTACCTACCTACCAACCGGGCTTCCTTTTTCCAGTCAAAAAAATAATTCTGGAATCTCATAGACAGATCGTCGATGAATAAAATTAGTTCTTTCATTGACGTATTTTCAAGATTTAAAGACCGAAACTCAACCTTCTTTACTATCAGCCTTTTGAAGTTATAGTAATTGATCAATCAAACAAGCAAACGTGTACACAATGGCTGAGATGTCAAAGAGAGAAAACAAAAAAAAAATCATATTCAGAAATAGACCAATCAGATTACAGATTGTGTTCTATTCTCACTCAGTCAAAAGCCGTTTGTTTTGTTTACAAATTTCATTTAGTAACATTTGCGGAACCAAGTCGTCTTTTCTGCCATATGAAACTCTCAAAACGAAAGACCGGGTGTACGTTGAATCTGTCATGGCCTCCTATGTTCTCATGTTAACGTGGTGATGAATTTTGAGAGTTGGGTGCCAGCTCAGGTGTTGTCCTCGTCCCCTGTCCGTGGTTCAAAATTATTTGGTGTTGTCCTCGAATCTTTCCCTTGGGTATATATGCCGTCGCCAATAGCCCGTTGAGAGTTGCTCCGGTTCGATGTTAATTAACTACCTTACCCGTCATAAAAGCCTTTTTGTTGCAAAAACATATTTGTGGAAAAGGGCGATAGTACCTTAGATTGATGAAAGGCCCTAATATAATTTCAATTTTTTGTTGAGCCAATTCCTAACAGAAATTATCAGTATTGTCGATGATAAGCCAACTTTGGCGAGCGCACCAGTTGCTAGGAATGAGCAAGTTATACATTCTCAAAATCAATCTTCGTATGAGAAACACATACAGTGCGAAGTCTGCAACAAATGTTTCATCAATGGAAGTAATCTGAAGACACATTGTCGCGTTCACACAGGAGAGAAACCTTACCAGTGCGACATATGCGACAAATGTTTCCGTGAGAGAGAACACTTGAAAAGGCATTATCTTGTTCACACAAACGAAAAGCCTTACCAGTGTGAGGAGTGCAGCAAATGTTTCAGTACCAAATATCTGCTTTCCATGCACTCCCACATTCATTTGAAAGAGAAGCCTTATAAATGTGATGTGTGCAACGAATATTTTGCTTCTAAAAGGATCCTGGAATCGCATACCCGCATTCATTTCAAAAAGGAGAAATTGTTCCCATGTGAGACATGCAACAAATGTTTCAGTAATAAAAAAAGCCTTCATGGACACCAACACACTCATAGTAAAGAGAAGTATTATCAGTGTAGCATATGTAGCAAGCGTTTCCGCTGGGAATCTCACCTGTATGATCACCACACACGGAAGAAAAGCCGTATGAGTGCGATCAGTGTGGCAGGTGTTTCCGACAAAGGGGTGCTCTGAATCTACATTATCGCGTTCACACTGGTGAGAAACCTTTTCAATGCGATGTATGCAGGAAAGGTTTTAGTCTGAGAGGAAACTTGTTCATTGAAATGCCCTTCCTGTGTGGAGTGTGTGACAAACGTTTAAAGCAGAAAAAGTACTCGGATGCTCACTGTCGTATTCATGAAAAATAAATTTTGTTACTTTTCAGTTATCAGAAAGTGATTCATAATCGCATGCTAAATGTTGGGGCAAAATTTAAATACAGATAAGAATGTGCCCTAAACATTGGTGCGAAATTTAACAAGAAATAGTGTACACTCCCATTAAAGCCAAATCCGCTTCTTTCTGGCCCATCTTACAGTTGTTGTTGTTGTTTCTTATGTCTACACTGGCATACCAGAGGAGTGCCAGGCCCGTCGAAGACGGCAAGAGGCGAGGGGGGTGCGCCTTCCATGTTATTGAGCCCCATTGGGAGGAAGTCCGACTTTGCTCGACATACATGACACATCCGTTTTACAGGAAGGTCCCTTTCATACATCCATTCACTCACACATATCGTAATTTAGATCCCAATCAGAGGCCGATAACCCCCTGATCAGGTACCCCCAGAGGTATTGATTTGGTATGGGAACATGGGGGACATTGTGACCACGACCTATTTAACGTGCCCCAGTCACCATTAGTGAACACGACGGTCTTTAGCCAGATCGAAGCGCCGATCTCGTAATCATCCGAATTGTAGGCTCCGCCGAGGACAGAACCCACAACCCTACTGATGCGAGCCCGACGCTCTACTGACTGAGCTACCGCGGCTCCCATCTTACAGTAAACAAATACAGAAGAAAGCTAGTTTAATTTTTGTACTTTAAATGATTATAACCTACAACAAAAAAAATTAATTAACATCACAGTGAAAAAATGAAATGTATGAGTAAACAGCAGGCAAAAAATTAGAATTTGCATTTAGCATAGCAGAGAAAATTTCCTCTTAGAATGTAGCAAATGCCACATAAATTCAATTAGTTAAGTCTAAATGTTGGCGAATTGTGCCATTTTGCACTACACCATATCATTACCGCTTGTTCATCTCTTCACAAATCATGAAATCCATTGCACTCACAAAGGAATAAACTAAAATGGTGCCAAAAAACAAAAAGCTGGCATGAAAACAAATAGCGCTAAGAAATAAAGAAAAGTGCGCCAAATTGATGCCGAAGTTTATTGGTATGGCTATATAGGATGTACCAGAAATAGGAAAGCCAACCTAAATGATTTCAAAAAGCTTTATGAAAAATGACAATTTTATTAAAATATTTCTCCTTCAGGATTGTTAGTCTATTTGGTTGATGGATGGATTTTTTACATATGAAATTGATAATATCCATTCTTTAATTTTTCTGTTTTCGTTTGAATTTTTGTATTTGTTTCGATTTTAAAATTTCGTCAATATTTTCTTGAAGCTATATTGAAGTATATATATTAGTTGAATTTCACGCTTACATTTGGCACACAATTACGAGCGGCGTCCCAATAACCTATAATTACCTAAATTTTACTGTTTCACAAACAATTATTTTAGTTTGACACAAAATCGTATTTGGTATTTTCAAGCAGAACAGTTATTCACAAATGTTTTGAACAAAATCTTTCGATCTTTTTAGGTTTATTCGCTTTGGGATTGGCAGATAGCAAGTCTTGCGGTTCAACGGGCTAATGAATTTGGAGCACACGCAGACGATAAACACAGCTATATTTTTAAATGAATTAATTCATAAAATTTGAGAGCACCTGCTAGAAAGTTTGCAATGTTTTCAGAATAGGCAAATTCGGTCGCCGTTTCCATAGCAACAGTCGAATATGAACATCTTAAAAGGAATTACTATTACAACAAACAACACGGATCACTGTAATCTACTGATGCGGCTATTACTTTAGGGTGCATTATGTGTTCCAGTTTAAAAAAAAGCAAAATCACTTGCAAAAGGAGTGTTGGTTTGCGAAGCTAATCAAATGGGGCCTTGCTGTGACATCATGGACCAGAAAGTAAAATAAGGATTATACGAATTATTTAGATAGTTTCACCGTCACACACAGGAGATTGACTCTGCAAAAGTAGTTTTGGTATGCGAAGCAAACCTAACTGTATCAGCAAAAAGAGTGTTGGTTTGCAAAGCAAACCAAATGGGATTGTATGTGTTGGTGAGCAGGGGGCAGAGGTTTTCGCCGTCACAGGAGATTGACTCTGCAAAAGGAGGGTAAGTTTTCGAAGCAAACTTTTTTTTTTTTTATCCTACGCCCAGCTCAAGGCCTTTTGGCCATACGCTGTCTTGCCGTCCAATATAGCGAATAAAGTCCTTGGGGAGAAGTATCCCTGGTGTCAATGTCCTGTAAACTAGAGCACTCCGCAAGGTGTTGTCTGTTCATAAAACCATCGCTACAAAGCGGACAGATCGGGGAGGTAGCCATCCCAATCTTATGTAGGTGTTGTTGGAGATAGTCATGTCCGGTTAATAAGCGGAAAAAAGACCACTCTAATCCCTCTTGGTAGATCAGTAGGGATTCTTCCCTTGTTAATCAATAGGCAATCCCAACTCCTTCCCTGTATATCCCTCTGATACTGCAGTTTTCTTTATTTCTTAAACTGAGAATTTATGTAAGTCCTGCAGTTCCGCAAAGGGAGAGGTGGAGAAGGTTGGGGCAGGGAGAGGGCCGATTTAGCCAATCTGTCAGCTTCCTCGTTACCCTTTATCCCACAGTGACTTGGAATCCACTGGAGAACAATCTCACCACCACCCTCAATGAGGCGACTGATAGTTTCTTTGCATTGTGCCTCTGCCATTGAATACACGTGGTTTCTATCAGTGAGAGCCTGAATTGCTGCGGTTGAGTCGATAAATAAAACAATTTTCTTATCCCTTCTAGTGGCAAGGGCCTCAACAGCCATAAGAACAGCATAAATCTCACCATCAAAGTTGTCACAGAAATTTCCAACCGCCTTACTCAGCTGGAAGTATTGGCAAAAGACCCCAGCACCAGCCCTATTAGATTCAGGGTCGGCAGAGCCATCATTATAGACATGGAGCCAGTCAGGGAGAGGATATCTCTCGTAGATGGTAGCCATCGCGAACGATCTCAACTCAGCATCAGTATAGTCTGTCTTGTTGCAAGGAAGAACCAACTGGAAGTCCGCCTTGGCAATGTATGTGCAGTCCATCTCAAAGGCATCCATACAAGGCTGTCTACAGATGTCAGGCATGTCAATTCTGCTGCCGATCTCCCTTACACGAAGCAAGCCAAATGGATTTGTATAACAATCTCCGGATTAGCGAGCAGGGAGCGGAGCCCCCTAGTCATTACATAGAAAATGTTGCAATTGGGTAAATTTACCCTAAAGGTATGAAAAAAATTACCCAAAATTTCAATTGATATGCTCTTGATTCACAAAATATTTTCTTTATAGTGAAAAACTTTTTACAATTCTTATGTAAATACACAAATGTATTGTAACAGGTGTAAATACTCTAATGTAAAGAAAAATTAGGGATACTCAATGTTTGTTTCAAAATTTTTTAAAGATTGTATGGAAACAAGTAAATCTACATTGAAAACCAATAGATATTTCTTTTTGTCAACTTATTTATTGGATCTTTAACGTGTCTTGCTACCAATTTTGTTGGAAGGTAGTTGAATTAGTATCGCATAGGAGCAATGCAACGGGCTATTAACAATAGTCCTGGATCAATCCCAAAATCGAGAGTTCAGAGGATAATTCCTCATCATTCAGAACCATGGTCAATATGAGAGCAATACCTGAGTTGGCATCCCACTCACCAAATTTCCACACCATGAGGACATTTGAGGCTCCTGACAGATTTAATGTGCACCAACTACCCCCCCCCCCACACACACACACAAGAGTATGGTTGAATCGTTTTGAACTTGTAACATTCCTTTTGCTCATCAGCAAGTCGTTCAACTGGGCTGCAGAAGCCCGCCTACAAATATAATACTTGGCACCTACTCAACTTGATCAGCTGAGTTGTAAATCAACTCACCTATTGGGTCTCTTGAGTCTGTTCCTAAATATTTACGAGGGGGTTAGTTAATGTCGCACTGAAGCAACCCAATGTGCTATTGGTGACCGTCCGGTATCAGTACCCAAACAAAAGATCCAAGGACACCACTTAATTTTGAATGATGACGAGAACAACACCTGTGCTGGCATCCCAAACTTCCATGGTAACATTATTGCATTTTGAGGCCATAACAGATTGAACATGCACTAGCCACCACATACACTACAGTCTTTGACTGGACTGAGCTTCAAACTCGCAACGCTTCTGATGTATTGCTCCTACTTATTAAGGCTACCGTGGCCCACTATAAGAAAGTGGACAAATAGAACAGCTTATAAGAAAAAAGCGATTGATATTACAAACTTGTTTTATCCAGGTTGGGACAGTGATTAATTTTCACAGGTTGAATTAAATTTTCCATGAAAAAGTACAAACGTAAAGTTTAATTAACTCTCTTTTGTGGTTTATCTTTGCATCGATAACTACACTGTAGTTCCCCTGCTGCAAAAACCTAGAACTGTCACCAAATCTAGGGTTCCAAACAAATTGTCTATTAAAAAACAAATTGTCCTTTGCTTAGAACTGTCACAATTTCTGGGGAAAGGACAATTTAATTTTCCTACTTGATATTCATTCCCCTTCTTGGTCCAGTTAAAGACTTGTGTTCGCTGGGGCTGGTGCATGTTAAATCTATCGGGGCTTTAAATTTAGATAGGGGGTGCCAGCTCAGGTGGTGTCCTCTTCATCTGACCGTGGTTCAAAATGTCAATGCGTTGTCCTTGAGGCGTTGTCCTAGAGGCGGCTGGTGCACCTTAAATCTGTCGTGGCCGAAAGTCATCACGTTGGGTTGGCGTGGAAGTTTAGAGAGTGGGGTGCCAGCTCAGGTGTTGCTTCGTCATCTGACCGTGGTTCAAAATTACGAGGTGTTGTCCTCGGGTCTTTCCCTTAAGGGACTAATCCCGGACCGTCGTCAATAGCCCGTTGTGTTGCTCTAGTACCACGTTAACTAAAATTACCATTACTATATCACAATTTAACTAATTCACAATAAATTTGGTACACTTAATTTTTGAGGGTTGCGAGTTTGAATCCAACAAAAACCATCGTGTACAAAGTAAGGAGAGGTAATTTTAATTAACGTCGTACTAGAGCACCACAGCGGGCTATTGACGACGGTCCGGGATCAGTCCCTTAAGGGAAAGAGCCGAGGACAACGCCTCATAATTTTGAACCATGGTCAGATGACAAAGCAACACCTGAGCTGGCACCCCACTCTCCAAACTTCCACACCAACCCAACGTGAGGACTTTCGGCCACTACAGATTTTAGGTGCACCAGCCGCCTCTACACCATACGTTTACAAACATCCATGCCCGGACCCGGATTCGAACTAGGAACCTTCCGATTTAGAGGCTAACACCTTAACCACTATACCGGTTGCATAATTTTTTGTGTTGAATGTTTTCGGCCGACCAATCGTAAATGGTCTACTTTGGAAAGGGCATGCCTACCTTTTCAGAGCCTTTGGTATCATGCGGTGCCTCAGTAAGCTTGAGGCGTGAGAAAAACGTTTTGTTAAAAATTTCAGGATGTCGATCGAATGAGCCAATTGAAATTTCATTTTCAATCGCAGACCCTTCATCGGATTATTTAGTGTGTCGAATTCGAGGCCGGTATCTTTTCCATTCCTGTCTGTCAACGCGTTGAACACATTCTGATAGAGCTGAGTTTTTCTCGAGATAGAAGCCACGACAGAATTAAGGTGCGCCCAAGATATGTTTTCCCCCCATGTCAAGCGATTGTTGATTCTATCCAACACGTCCCATATTCCTGTCAAGCGATTCTTGTCAAACGATTGGCGTGAAACTAAACATTTCTTCAAAGGTCATTCTGCCTTGAAATGATTTCAGTGGGACTCCACCAGGAAGAATGAATCATGTGAATACCATCATGAACAGAACGTAAACGTATGAAGGTGTTTGGCTGTTCACCATTGTGAAACCCTCACATGATTGATAGGATTCATGCGTCTCTACAGATTTAACGTACACCAGTCCCCTACTAGGGGTTGTGAATGACCCCATGCACTCCAATCATCATCCTTGCTTTGAAATGTTGTGTAAAGCTAGCAATAAACATTCTAAGCCTGAATATAAAATCTGAATTGTTTCAATGAGACATTTTCACATAGTTTGAGCTGACCAACCGGATCTAGATCGGAAGGTTCCTGGTTCGAATCCGAGTTCGGGCATGGATGTTTGTAAGTGTATGGTGTAGAGGCGGCTGGTGCACCTTAAATCTGTCGTGGCCGAAAGTCCTCATGTTGGGTTGGCGTGGAAGTTTGGAGAGTGGGGTGCCAGCTCAGGTGTTGCTTCGTCATCTGACCGTGGTTCAAAATTACGAGGTGTTGTCCTCGGATCTTTTCCTTAAGGGACTGATCCCGGACCGTCGTCAATAGCCCGTTGTGTTGCTCTAGTACGACGTTAACTAAAATTACCATTACCATCAAAACACTTGGAGAGTTGATGCAGTGTGCCAGTAAACCACAATCACAGTATCAAAAACCATAAGCACCGCGACAAATTATAAACAAAAATAAATACAATACTAAAAAATCTTTACCTACACACTGAACAGTATAGTTGTTGAGTTGCATTTAAATATAAGCTGCCTCAATGATACCCAATATACGAGGATCGTTCGGAAAGTAATGCCAGTTTGAGTGTGGACAGTGGCAGGTGCACCGTTCCAGGTCTACCAGTTTTAGGGACTCGTCTGACAGTTGTCAACTGAATTACATCGTATTATAATGGTTTTTGTTGTTTTGATAAGCAAACATAATATCCAAGAAAATCAAGCATGCCGCCAAATGTGAAGCGAGATCTGTGATCCGATTTCTAAACGCAAAACATGTGCGAACAAGCAAAATGTATCGTGAAATCAAAGCAGTGTATGGTGATGTGATGATTGAATCGTGTACGTCGTTGGTGCCAAAAGTTTGATGAGGGAAGAGAGAACGTCCATGATGAAAACCTTTTTGCAAGGTGGGGGTGCTACGCATGCCAAAATGACAACCACAAAAGCTTACAGACGTTACTGCATATCTCTATGGACTGGCGGTAGAGGCAATACCTCCTAGAGATAAGAAAGCCAAACCACTGTTTTGTGACGTCAGAAAAATTAGGCGATGCAAAACATCATTGTTGAGCGTTTGTTTATCAGCAAGTTCCGACTTCATTCAACGAATTATTTAGTTATTGGATTTTTTCAGCTTAAAGTAGCATAATGAAATGAAATTGAAAGCAGGGGAAGAAATATATAGATATACAATTTATAATTGTGGGAAACAATAAAATATGACAAAGCAACGTTCAGAAGGTTAAAATATAAACAGTAATGTTTGCGATGCTTCATTGAATATCTGGAAAGTTACGGGAGGAAATAAATGCGACCCAGTGAAATTAAGAGTTTAAATTAATTATGGATACAAAATCAAATTGACAGTTTAAATTATATTTAATAGGCAATGATTAAAAAATTCTGAGACATCTGTGGGAAAAATAAATTTCGAAGAATACCCATCATCCTTGATAAATGCAGCCATATAAATATATTTTTAATTTAGATTAATTTTCGGTTATTCATAAGAAAGGTTAAAATTTTCCAGGGCTATTTTTGTTGGGTTCTAGGACCTGTTGATAAATTATTGTATCTACGTGTATAGCGACAATATGATACATTTTACACAAAGAAAAGCTAAATTATGATAGTAACATTTAGTAAATCCATTATTCAAATGAGTTTGCTAAAAAAATAATTTCCTTGTTAATGGAATTTAAAAAATGACGAGTTTAGTATTAATGCTTTTTTTTAGGTAATTAAAAAACATAACTATAGAAGTTGATCAGATAATTTTTTTTGCAATTAGAAGCATTTGAAAACTATTTATATATAATTGGGAGGATGGATGCATATATCAGGTACCTCTAATGTCAATTGCATAATATTTTTTGACCAATACATCCATATAGTCCCTTTTATATTGTGTCAACTACTTAAAAAATATTTTGCTTTAACTTTTGAAAAAGGAGGCTGGAGAAGTAAATCCTGTATGCAAGAATTAAAGAACACCCATGATACATTAGGGTAATTCCATGCTGAAAAGTAAAAACTTGAAAAATAAAATAAGATATATTTTACATAATTTTGGGCTTAAAAAAGACTGGAGTTCTTTGGTTTTGATTCATCGTGATTGTATTTGATTTATTGTAATGAAAATTTAGCTATTAGAATAAAATTTTGGAAAAATGAAATGTTACGTATGTTACTTAAATTTTTTTTAATTAAATTTAATTGATGAATGACAGTTTTAAAAAATTTGCATGACTACAATTATGAAAGGCTTTAGAATTAATGTATATACTTTTCAAACTATATCATGTTGAACAAAACAGAATTTTATTCAAATGTTCATGAACCTTTTCTGTTATTCCTCTTTACTGTAACGCAAGTTATGACAGTAAATTTAATTCTGTGGACTTAAAAATATCAGCAAATTAATAACATTCTTATCAAAGTTTAGCTTTTTACTAGTTTGTTGAACAATTCAAGTAAATATTTTGTTTTCTATTATTTTTTGCTAATATATTTACACTTCAAGATCAGTATATTTGTCTAAATGTAAGTTACCGTGGAATTGCCCTATATACATATAACTTGACATGAAAATTCAATTCCAATAATGGATTCACTTTAAGCATATAGTGATTAGTACATTATTATCATACATGAAATCATTGAGCTAACAAATTAATATATAATTATATCAACCAGTCATTTCCAATGTACCCTATTGATAACATATTGAATACTATGGTAAGAAATTTATTTTAGAATTTCTAAAGTTCACTCACTGAAAGCAAAAAAATAATAGGACACTAGAAAAATAAATTTAATTATCTTTATTAAACATAAAATTATCATAGCATAAATAAGTAGCATAAAAATCAATACAATAAATTATTCATTTTAATGAATTTACATAGCATATCTGCCAACACCACATTGCAATAAAAAACATCCACAGTTACATTTAAATAATTAAATTTGTTAGAGTTTGAATTTTTCTATCTTTAGGAAATTTGTCATTTTGGGATTTTTAGGCCTTTTTTTATCTTTAGCAGACAAAACTAGTACAAATCATTTATTCTTTTGCATCAGTTCTTCAAAAATATGTTTGTTGATTTTTTCAGAATTGACTTTTGTCGCAAGTTTCAACTGGCAGGAAAATTTCTGACGAGTTCAAAACATTTGACGTGATATTACATACAACATTTCTCTTATTTTGAAAGTCAACAATTTTCAAAGTCTGTGGATAATAACTTAGATACAATTATGTAATTGCATATACTTTGGTAATTACATCATTAATTGGATACTTCAATCCACCTCGATCTAGATTTTTGATCAAAGCATAACATGAACTTAATTCAAGTTCTCTATCAACAGATAATTGAGCTTTACAAGATAAACAATTGATGGTTTTTGAAAGAGAATGAACACAATAGCCAGCTACAAACACAATAGCAAGAATAGTGTCATTCAAGTCAGAAATATCAGAGTTACAAACATTAATTTTACCCAAAAATTGAATTTATTCCCCCAAATTTTCAACTTCAACTACATCTTTCACATCTGAAATACCAATATCAATTTCACCATTTTTTTTATAGCTTAACCATAATGGAAGAAGAGCTATAATTCTAATTTTTTTTCAGTTTTAAAGAATTCTGTCAAATTTATATTATACTGGGCACCTGCTAGCTGGCGATAACTGCCAAAACAGTCTTCTAATTAATCAGTTTGCAGTTAATATATACTAAAAATTTAACTCTTCTATACAATAAGTTGTTAGTTCTAATATTGCACGCGTTGTGTGATACAATGCTGTTTGTGTATCAGCATATTTTACAATAGCATTTGATTCAATTTCATGAAGCTGTTTTAGTGTTAAGAGAGGCAGATTTTAATCTTTCTGTGATTTGTTCCGCATTCGATAAATTATTGTCCAATTGGTAAAACATTGGATAAAACATACACTGTCCACAATTTTTTTTGGTTTAGCCAATTATTTCTAATACATTTCAGTATGTGGACAGGTTCAATAATGGAAAACAATGGTTTTGAAGGGTCAGCAGGATGATTATAACAAATACTCAATTTGGGTGGGGAAGCAAAAAAAGAAATAGCTTTGCGATTAATAGCATTATTGTCACTGATGATGTACCCAACTTTAAAACCAAGATGTTCAAGACCTATAACAATTTTAAACAAGAAATCATAAAGAATGTTCAAAATAATTGTCTTAACGGGTAAAATGTGTATAACATCTTTATAACTAGATTTTATACTTTGCAGCATAAATACATAAGCAGAATTAGTTGCCTTCTCACAGTTATAGGATACCCCAATAATATCACCACCCTTATAATCAAGAAAGGCTTTCAAATGAATTTCATCAATAAGTAATGATACATATTTGTCAGCATCATTTAAATGTAAAATCTTTTCCTAAGCATATAATAAAAAATTATTATCAAGTCCTTCAGTTTAGGGATCAACATTAAATTTTGAACAGTCTCTTTACTGTCAAAGGATGGGGTATAATTACAAATCCACAAATTCTTAAAAATAGATACGCGTGTGGGGATATGGTAAAGATCAAACTGTTTAAAATTAAGAAATCAGAACTGTACCGATTTCGATTCTTGTAATTTTCAGCAAGTGATAGCTGTTCAGCAACAAACCCAATAATAAGCTTTGACTTTCACTTGCGACACACTTTAATAAGTCTTTCAGTACATTCTGCGTTAAACTAAACATATTTTTAACATTACTGTCTCCATTTGGAGCATTCAGGTTTGATGTTTCCAAAAGAATGGAATCTAAAGTATTGATGTTATTAATATGAAAGGAAAGTTTGTAATTTCCAATTTCAGAGATCATAACATTCTCTTTATAGGCTTTTATAAAACAATCTGAATCAACAACTACAGACAAGGATATCACTAGTGCTGACGTTGAGATAATAAGAAATAAAATGCCCTTTTCTTTTTTTAATACAGAATAGCAAGTTGGCACATTGATCATTTCAACACCTTCCAAATGCTGGGGATCGCTGCCTTTTGAAGCCGAGGCTTACAAAGGCTAACATAAATTTTCCTTCCATTTTTTTCGTCGAACTCTTCTGCGACGTACCTGATGTCACTTGACAAAGTGAAGTTCAGAAACCTAAAATTATGTAATAATTTTAAAATAGAGTTCTTATTTAAATTTCTAACGCACAAACACACATAAATCGCACCCCGGCTAGAAAAGTGAAGTCAAAAAATTAAAATTTTGATGTTATGTTATTGAAAAATATGTATGAGGTGCCCTATATTACTATTAAATACAGGGTGTCCTAAAAGTTCCTGTACTGATGATTCGTAAATTTACTATACAAAAACAACAGACTTCAAAACAATAATTTTTATGCTAATGGTAAAAAGCACTTTCAACCTAACGTAGAAAAAAACAATTTGAACTTACGTTTACAATAAATGTTCAAAATTTCCATCTTTTTCTTGGAGGCAAGACTGAAGTTTGCTCATATTTTTAGAAACACGTTTCAAGATGCTGAGTAATGACAATTTTCAGATTTCCTATTGTTTGGTGATTATCTTCATAAACTTTGTTCTTTAAATATCTCCACAGGAAAAAAATCAGGAATGTGCAGATTAGGGAACGAGATGACCAAAGGTTTATTGAGACGAGGTGATCGCCAAAAAATCTTGAAGCATGCTCATGGTTGTTTCAAAACATTTTGAATGGCAAGTTGCAACGTCTTGTTGGAACCAAGAGTCTCATTCATTCACTTCTAATAATGCAACAAATTGGTGAATAAGTTGATACAGGGTATCTTTACTTAGTATTGCATCCTTTGGATATTTCTGTCGCCAAAAATCTTTACATCTTTCATGCGATTTATATTCTAAATAAGCCTCAAACAGGACAATTCTCTGAATGCATGATAAATTTATCTTGCAACAAAGAACAAAATGACATGGAACTCTTTTATCGCACAACTTGAGTGCAAAGAAAATCAAACGATAAAAATTAAAGAGTCGATAAAACAATATGCAGACGATAAAATTCAATAATTTAAAAAAAACACTGGCAATAAATTTTTTTAAAGTTGGAGTACAGGATCTTTTAGGACACCCTGTAGAATATAATAGAAGTTACCACCATAAATACTTACCTAAAATTTAAAGAAAGCTTATACTATTTCAATGTTTTATAGTATCCTTTAAGTGATGTTTCTCAAATTCTGCAATTTTGAGCTGTGTCACTTTTCTTGCCAGGGTGCGATATGTCTATACAGAAATGCAGAGCTCCCCCAGACAGTTTCAGAAGGACGCAGAAGGATAATTATGAATTATTACTCGACAAAATTTTCTCTTCTTCTATAATGCTTTTATTTTTTTTTTAAAGTAAAATTGCATTATTACTATTTTTGTTGATTGGCTACTGTCATAAACATGGAGTATTTTACAAAATTAATGCCTTACAAATGATCAAAACATGCATTTTACTCAATGAAAATTATTATTTTTCAACTCTTATCTCAATACTGTCTATGGATATTAAATTCATGTCACTCAACAGCAAACTTTCCAAGTTGATATTATGACATGGGAGAGGTTTAGGATATATAAACAAAATAATACTGTAATAGGCTTATTCATTATTTGTTCGAATTGTTTTTTAATCATAATTAAAGTCAATTAAGATGTTTTGCTGTATTGTTATCACTATTATTGATTTATACATTTTAAACCGTAACTTTATATATACTCAATTATTTATCATTTACCATATCTTTATCATTTATAAGTCATGTATAAGTTTCAACCAAGTCTTTTTACTGCATATATCCAATCCGGGTTCTTGCTGGCTTTTAACAAATTACGTTATAATTTTACTCAAAAACAAAAGTCACCACACAAAACTATCTTTATATTTTTTCAATTCATGAGGTTTTCTATATGCTTCGATCATTATAAAACTACAGAATACAATGCCAACTTTAAAAAATATCTTCACTTACTTTAAAATTGTTAGTTAAGACATAATCCTTCCTCGGAATTGCCGATATCTTTTTTCTTCCGAGCTCTGGATCAGATGGGAAGCTGAAGTCTTGAAACTTGGGATTTTTCATCATAGTTACCTCGTAGTTGAGGAACTGAACACTCAAAGATATATTAATACTGCCTTTGAGTTATTAAAAATATATAAAGTTAAAAACAATCCTTCCGCAATTTTCACCACACAGTGTACGTAGATATTTCAGGCTTCTTCGTAACCAGTGTGCGTTCCTATCATCGCCTAATTTTTGTGACGTCACTACTTTCTAGTGACGTAGTGGTTCGGCTTTCTTATCTCTAGGAGGTATTGGTAGAGGAGTATGACGCTGGTATTCAAAAGCTTGTCACAAGGTACAACAAATGTTTAAATTGGCAAGGGGACTATGTACAAAAGTAATATAAGGTATAAAAATGTAAAGTCAAGTGTTGTTGAAATTTTTTAATTTAAATGGGCATTACTTTCCGAATTACCGTTGTAATTAAACTTTCCATGCAGCAGTGCTTTAAAGGACATCCTTGGGTTTGCTAAAGTTCAAACGCAAAGCAGTGAAAATAACGTTAGTTTTTCTCTGTATTGTAGGTTTTCAAACATTCTCCATGGACAAAGAAGGGTTGAAGGTCACTGCAGTCACTGAAGTTTTTAATTAATAAGTTTGTTAATTGTAATTAATTAAGTTTGTAGAATTTCTTGGGATTATACAATGCAGCATACACACGTGATTACAACACAGCATGCAATTAAAGGGCATAAGTAAAAGAGAATTTTAACAGTATTTACCCTACTGATTCCTAAACCAATTTAACACAATTATAGATATGAGAAAGCTCTTGTTCCATATCTGATATTAAATTTTTTTTGTCTCTTTGCTGAACAGACTTGTTTAAAACCATGGGGTAGGTAGGCAGTTAATTAATGTCGGACTGAGCAATACAGGTGTGTTATTGACGACGGTCCAGGATCAATTCTAACTGAAAGCTGAGCTGGCAACCCACTCTAAACTTCCACACCACGCTTACATGAGGTCATTAAACACCACAACAGATTTAGCATGCACCAATTTTCACGAAGGTCTTTGGCTGGATCGAGTTTTGAATTTGCAAATCCTATGGTTGCTAAACCGTTGCTCTTTTAACTGGGCTACCGTGACACACAGATATCTTGGAGATGTCCTTTTGACGACTAAGCTTGTCGTAAGAAATGGTCGCCACATGCAAAATCTTGCATAGTGATTGCGATTATTTGTTTCACGCACCTGAAATCACTGCATTGGCTTCCAACACTGATCGATTAACATTGTTGGGATGTCAAATTCAGATATTTTCTGTACTCATTAATTATGTGTTTTCTTCCCTTTTTTTTTAATATCGACTATTTTTATGTTATTGATCATTTTCACATTTGTTAGTTTTCTGTAAATGGCAACATAAAAATATTAATTTAATTAAAAAGTTTTTTTTTTGTAAATACAATACAAAATAAATGGTTGTTCTAAAATGCGGATTTCAAAGCGTTATATATAAAATGAGAGATGCAGCCAACTAAGTGCCAAATACCTCACTAAAGATGCAATGGTGAGAATGCATTGTTTACTTCGAACCTGACCCCTAATTTAATGGTAAGTTAATTAACGTCACACTGGAGCAATACAACGGGCTATTGGCGATGGTCCTTGATGAATCCTGAATCCAAGGACAAAGCTTCGTAATTTGACCTACGTTGCGATGATGAGAGTAATATCTGAGCTGACATCCCACACTTCAAACTTCCACAACAAGCCAATGTGATAACATTTGAGACCATGACATATCACATTTACTTGTCCCAATTTACACGATGCGCTTTGGCTGGACAGAGTTTCGTACTTGCAGCCCTCCGGTTGTTAATTAGTTGCTCTTCCAACTGGGCTACAATGCCCCAATAACTTAATAAATACTCCAAAACCATGTAACTCAAATGCTAATTTGTCTGGCTAGAATGGTCTAGGAATGTTTGAGTATTTTCCTGGCGGTTGGTAATTTACCCATTTGATGGACAAATTAACTTTTTCAAATACTGAAGCAGATTTTTTCAGTAAGTGCTCAAAATTGGAAATAGTTTGCTGTTTCAAACTTCAGCTGCATTCCTATATTTTTAGATGTAGGCTTTATACAACTGGTTCATGTTCTTCACTAAGTTCAGATATCGTTCTCATTGAGGGTTTTTGTGAATTTTTTGCAATATATATGGTATAAATATTTCCCAAACCTGTTTAAAACAGCACTATTTTTTGAAAATCTGACCAATTAGTTCCATTAAATTTAAATGATTGCCTTTTAACAGCAGTCATAAATGAAAAGGTTCCTCAAGATGTTTTCAACAGGGTGTCAAGATTTAAATCACTTGATTTAAATCAACGATTAAAATCATGATTTTAATCAAATGATTTTTTTAAAATAACTTATTTAAATCACAATTAATCTTACATTTTTATAACTAAGTAAATACACCATAGGAAAATGACAGAAGTTGTCAAATGCTTTAATTTTTCTGCACTCATGGGGATTTCAGCACTAATGGTTACACCCAGCTCAGAGGGAACTGATATATACTGATAGCTACAAATATGAAATGTGTATATATATGTAATAATATACCACAGATAAATATTACATGATGACGAGGGTGCTGTGAGAAAATTATAATTATCTTAAGGGTGCCACCACTTGGATAAGTTTGGGAACCTCTGTGTTTGCTTATTCTTATAGTTAGCAATAGAGATTAAACGAGTAGAAATATACATTTTCACACACAGCCACTAAAATGTCAGCAGGAAAAAAGAAAGATCCAATATGAATTAAAACTAAGTGAAAATCCAATTATTATTGCTGCTCAGCAGTTTTTTTTTTAAATCAGAATTTACTATAGTCTGATTATTTCTGAGTTCTATTCTACTTCTCAGACTATAGTTTAGGTCTGTCACTTACACTTGCTGATAAATTTGTTAAAATGATGATGTAATTTTCTCAAGAAAAACTATGTAGGATGTCAACTTATGTTTTAAAGTTAAATAAATGTTAAGTAAATATTGATTTACCATGTCACAAATTCTGATTGTTTACTTAAAATAAATATTGATTTACATGTCATGTCACTAACTCAATTTTTTATTCAACAAATTTATATATATTTTTTATATAAACAGTGTTTAGGGCCTGCAAAAATTTAAATAGAAAAATCTTATTTAAATCAAAATAATCCGATTTGAATCAAATAAATCCGATTTAATTCAAATAAATCCGATTATTGATTTTTTTGAAAAAAATCATGATTTTTTTACATCCTGGTTTTCAATATTTAATTCATTATTCTGTATGCCCCAATGCTTTTTTACCATTATTTTAATTTTGAACAATTTGTTAGTAATTTTTTTTAATATTTTGAATTGTTCTATCACATTCTTTAGTGGAAATTACGCATAATTTTCGAAACATTGTTCACATGAAATGTGCCCAACACTGCATTGCCCCAAGCAATTAGCAGAAAAAATAATTAACCATTTAAAAAATCCAAAAACGTGCAGCGTGATATAAATAAACACAATTTGTATAGTTGCCATTCATTTATTAGAAACAAAATAAAAATTTGTTATTTCTAATGAAAAAAGAATTTACGAAACAAACATTTCGTGGTAATTCGGCGATCAATCTAGAAATTTCAAACCCGAAGTGTATTCTAAAATGTTAACTAAATTTTGTTTACACTGTGAATGTGAACTCTTCTGTGGTGTTTTCAAAAATAACAGCAAATCTATAAAAGATTCAACCGACTCGGATGTGACGTCAGGGAAACGGAATATTTTAGACCAATCAGATTTCGGATGGTATTCTGTCCTCAGTATCCTATGTTTGTGTGTATTTTTTTGTTGTTGTCAATCGAATATTGTGTATACTTCGGTTCGTAGAAGAAAGAGTTATCACAACAAAAGAAGGCCTCGCTGCAAAACACAGATCAGTGGAAAATATATAAATGCGGTAAAATGGAAGTAAACAGTGCGGCCCTGACGTCATTTCAATTGGTCATCAGGCCTGAGGTTATGATTGCTGATAAGCCGTCCACTTTGGCGACCACTCCAGAAACTGAGATCGACCGCACTCTATCCACAAAAGAAAAACAGCACAAGTGTGAAGTTTGCAACAAATGTTTCAGCAAGAAAAGTAATTTGGATCATCACTATCGTGTGCACACGGGAGAGAAACCCTTTCAGTGTCATGTGTGCAATAAAAGTTTCCGCATGAAAGAAACCTTGACTAGGCATTACCTCGTCCACTCGAATGTGAAACCTTTCAAATGCGAAGTGTGCAACAAGTGTTTCCGTTCAAAAGAAGATCTCTTCAGACATTCCCACATTCATGTGAAAGACAAGCCTTTCCAATGTGATACATGCAGCAAACATTTCAGTACAAAAAGGATTCTCGAGTCACATTCTCGCATTCACCTCCCGAAGCAGGCTTTCCCATGTGAGGTGTGCAAGAAAATTTACACCACTAAAAAAAACCTTGAGGATCACCAACGTGTTCACACGCAAGAGAGGCCTTTCCAGTGCAGCACATGCAACAAGTGTTTCCGTTGGAAACAAAGTCTCTACCATCATCGGCGCATTCACACTGAAGAGAAACCTCACAAGTGCGATCAATGCGGCAGGCATTTTAGATTGCGAAGCAGTCTAAACCGGCATCATCGAACTCACACGGGAGTGAAACCCTTTCAGTGCGAAGTATGCAATAGAGGTTACAGCACAAAAGGGTTTCTCGAGAATCATTCCTGCACTTCCGTCGCAAGAGAGAAACGTTTCAAATGCGAAGTGTGCAGCAAATACTTCAGCAAGAGAGACCATGTTCGCCAGCACCAACGCGTTCACACGGAAGAGAAGCCTTTTCAATGTCCCGTGTGCAGCAGGTATTTTCGCTGGGAGTCGAGTCTCATCGTTCATCTCCGTCTCCACACTGATGAAAAGCCCTATAACTGTGACCAGTGCGACAAGAGCTTCAGGCAGAGTGGTCAGCTCATTGGACACTACCTGAGTCACAAAGAAAAGTAAAAAATTTTGTGCAGCATTTCAAACTTAATTTTTGACAGAAAATCTGGTACAGCTACACTATATGTGTATGAACGAAGGCAATACAAGCCTTGGCGATTTTTTTTTTTTGCACTTCTAGCACCGAGTTACGATAGATTAAGGCAACCCTTCTGTATTGTGGTTTTCATGGCAATCTCGGCAAAGGATAACTTTTATTTTATATTTTCTAGAAACTTCCAAAATCTGTTAAAATCGTTTGATTTCATTGGTTCGTTTAAAAATTTCTTTTTTCTTTGGTCTTTAAAACTTTTTTTCTGTGATACCATTGGTTCATTTTTTTGTATTTCTACAGTTGTGGAATTTTAATTTTGTTATAATATTTTTCACGAAACATTTAAGTTTTTTTTGCCATTTGTAAAAGTTCTCGTTTATCAAGTTGTATTATTTCACCCTTTTTTTCTTTTAAAAAATATTTTTCTTTTTAAACAGCCTACTGTATTTAGTGTAATTGATAAGTTTCAGGGTATTCTTAACCAACATTCGCAGTTCAGTTTTTTTTTTTATGGTTCACAAATGTGTTTTGAGATATGTTTAAGCTTACTACTTTTTGCGTAAGTTTTTTAAAAATATACTTTTTAAAACGTTTTGAAATGTGTTTTCAAGTATTCATTATAAAAAGAAAGGTATTTTTGAAAGAAAAGGAGTTTTGAAATAATTCTTTCCTTGGCGACTTTAACAGTTCGCCAAAAATTACACCAAGGCCGTTGCCACCACTCATAAACGTAGACTGTTAGCTGTACCGAAAATCTTGTTTATATTAAACATACACCGAGTGGTCGTAAAGGAACTTCGCTTTAATACGAAGATGCTCAAGTGAGCACAATTTTCAACGTTTCGAAAGAAACTCGATATTTAAATTTTTGATGGAAAACTTGCAGTATTTTGTTTATTTATATTACAGTGCTTGCCCAGTTTAACAATCCGCCTATTGGAAACTAAAAATTTTGTTCTGGTGAAAACACTACTGAGTAAACTTCCAGCCCAAATAATAGGAACTGCTGGTGATAATGTGCTAAAAACAGTGATGCCAGGGAATTTTGTGATAGGTGCAAATTATGTGCATTATCACTGTTACATAGTGCCTTTCTTATCTTGTTCACATGCAAGGTTGACTGCTCTCGTGCATTCATTTTCAGAGCTAAAAGTAAAAATTTTATGTCGTTTTTGGAGGGTTTTTTTTGCGTTTATCACGTAACGGTAAAAAAAGGTAGTGTTGCTCTTCAAATTTCGTTAACTGTATCCATAACCACAAGAACTCTATTCTTTACTTAACTCTTGAAATCTCGAGTTGCATTCTGACTTGTGGAAAATTGCAGTTACTAGGGGTTTCAATATAGGTCAAGTTACTTTAGGACTGTACTTAGTAAACAAAACACAATTAGATTTCAAGATCTTTCCAAAAAATTTTTTTCTTTAAATGGAAAATCATTTAACATATTAAATATTTTCCTCATTCAATATCTTTTATTTACACCCGGTCCTTATCTTGTAAATATTATGATTTATTGTCCAATATTTATTTTGTGATTGTTATGACTATTTATATACATTTGCATATATTTTTGTGATTCGTCTTTGACACTTCATGTGAAATTATGTAATTTTGAAATAAACAAACTACAACTACAAATGAAATTTGGATTTTGCAATGAACAAGCTTTTTAATTGTGCAACTAAAACCATTGTTAGTTTTTCCCCAGTGAACTGGCATGTGTTTTTGAATGAGTATGCTTGTTAAATTAAATGATGGTAAAGAATGGGTTCCCTCGATTTCCATCTTTAGTTCATAATCTGTTTCCAAGTGGATCATTTAGTGGTGGAAGTGAAGGTGATTACTAGTTTTTAAAACAAATTTTCAGCATTGATCACCTTTGCATATATCAGCCCTTTCCCTTAGGAATCTTAGCCACCTTAGTACAAATGAGGCATTACTGATAACGAAGGGCGGACTCAACACTTGCTGGTTTCCAGAAAAAACACGGAGCTCTACTGCTCTTAGAACATAGGAGAGCTACTGTTATACGGTTAGAAAAAGCAAATTCAACAAAAAAATTAATACCATTAGTCACTAATGTCACAAACCAAAATATGGAAGGGTGATTTTTTCACCCAATGTTGAGTTTGCCCTTTGTATCTGCAATGCCTCAAATGAACTTTCCTAAGGTCTTCTGACTTGAACCACACTAAAGAAAATTATCTTGAAAAAACAAACTGAAAAGTGGAAACTTGTGGAGGGCAATTGCATATTTCAGAAATTTGTTTCAAATCTAATCAAGTTTGTCTTCCTTTACATATATTTCTTTATCATCAGTTACTGCTGTTATGTTTCATGCTGACCCAAATCCAAAAGCTGACTTGAAGCTAAGTATCTGTAATGATTAAAGAATAAAAGGTGTGTTGCACAAGTTTAATCTTTGAATGCATTTTATTTATTTAGAATGCAATTGTAAAACTAGCAAGCACAATAAGAAATAAAATTAAAAAACACTTCTTAACTACAGTATAATAAAGTTTACTTAATTTAATGGATTTTTTTATGTAAAAAAAAAGTTTCTAACATTATAGTTTATGAACCCTACTGAAAGATATTGGGGAAAATTAATATTTTTACGAAACTGTAGCGGCCTACCATCCAGGCAAACGTCAGAGACGAGAAAACGGAAGTTCACATTAGTAAGTTTAATTTAACCATTTAGAGTTTTACATATTTCAAACCATTTATTCTTTAAGAGCAGTGAACTTGGCGTATTCAGAGATCTGGCAGTTTCCTATGTAATTTGGTAGCAACATATCCATATAAAAACCAGAAGTACAGAACTCTATGTACACTATTCCTATAGATTGGAAAAGTCACGAAGCTGCTGTCACGCATTTTGAAAAGCCAATTTTGCGTAATTGAAGATCTTGTAAATAAATTACTTTATTTTATACTAAGAACCTTCACATACAACAGTGCAATTCTGAGCTATCAATAAATGTAAGAATCCAAAACGGACAATATGTTCGAAGATTATTCTTCATTGAAATTGAAAAGTAACTGAATGAGACTTGCCACAGAAAGATTTTGTGGCCGTGAAACAAACACTTCCTTCTCTACTATTACAGAAGGAAGTGTTTGTTTCGTGGCTGGAAAATCCTGACGATTCTATGGCACTTACAGCAATGAGATTTGGCACACAAGGTAGTCCAATTTGTTTGCAATTTCTGGGTCACAGCGAAATTTTAAAATTTAATCTAGAAGAATATTAAATGAATTTAATAGTTTTATTCTCCATCGTTTTTTCAATGCGTTTCTACCAGAGAGGGAAAAAATGACCTTGCCACATCAGCCGTTGGATACATGCCAAATTTTTTTTATCCTACAGAACTCAGAGAAATTTTTTTTGCTCGAGGAATGATTTACAGTCACAGTTCTTTTTTTCTCTCTCCTAGACCGTTAAAGATAAAATAAAAATTTCAACGGATTTGATATCTGCAGAAAATTTCAGTTTATATTGATACCTAAAAATATGATTTTCTTAAAATAAATAGTTTTTAAATTGAATATATCTTCAACGGATTTGAAATCTGCGGAAAATGTTACACCAGATTAATACCTTACATCACAGTGTAGCCCGTGGAAGGGCTAGCCACGCTGTGGCTAGTTTATGATATTAGAGAAAAGCACTTCCTTTCATTTTCTCTTGGAAATGTTTTGTAACATTTCATTGGTGCTTGGCTTCAAGGCTTTTGTTTACACATTGAATCTTTCCTGTTTCTGGACTTTATTTCCCTCGGAACCAATTGACAAACTTGTCATTGGTTATCGAATAGAAAATATTGGGTTGATGCAAAAGTTCGTCCCGTTTGTGGTACTAGATTGCATTGCAAAACCGAAATGTTATCTACTTCACCGTGTAAAATTTTGATGTTTGAAAGAAGGAATTTCAGAGAGTACTTTGGGGGAAAATTGTGGCATTGGGTTGTTTTTAAAATTTACTGATTTAACATTAGGAGTTCCAATCTTTCTGCCCTCATAACTTGGAAACAGCAAGTCCCAATGACATGAAATTTGGTATCTGAAGTTAAATTGTGATATCGATTCAAAATTGTGTCAAAATAGGGGTTTCCTATTGGAAATTATAAAGTTGGGCCCCTTATTCAAATTTTAATTAATATAAGACGTTAGTTTCTGTCAAACACATCTTTGAATTTGCTCAACTGTTAAAACTGCTCGGTAATAAAGTTTATGTATAAAGATTCCCTTCAATTCAACGCTCAATTTTAGAAAACAATGCAATTTGATGTAGTTTACCATACTTACATTTGGTCTAATACAGATTTTAATGCCTTAGGTAATGTTTTTGAGACAAGTGACTCGGTATAAAAAACTGTGTGGATATGTTAGGATTTTTCTTCTTCGCAAAAGTAATAAATTCTTTAATAGAACCAAACATTGAAGGAGCACCAGATAGCTTAACATTGGTCCTATGTTATGTTAAATTTTTCTAAATGACGAAATGGAGTAAAAATATTCTGTCCTGCGTTCGGTAAGTTGTCTGCAGCATAAAAATTGATTCACTATTTTGTTTTCGTCAATGAAACAAACAAATCCTTGTTCATAACATATACCACTGATATCAGTGTACTCATCAATTTGAAAGCAAAGTATTGTTCTGAAAGCTGATTAGTAACTCAATATCATCTGACATATGTATAATTCTGTTTTTTATTGTGTCGTCCGAATGAGAAATTTTCTTAATTTCTTTTTTTATGCATAACCACACATAATTTCAACTATTTCAGAACATGCTGGCAAAATCAAATGCTCTGCTATGGTGTGTGGTTTTAAATTCTTGACAATTATATTAGCAACTTTATACGATGCAATTTGTGTTTTATTAGATATTGTAACTGTTCGTGCCTTTGGCGACTTGAGTATCTTGGCGTCATTGCTTGATTGGCGAGCGCCAACAGGCTCTGAAATGGGCAGTTGGAAAGAGGAAGCTAAAGGGGCCAGTCAGGACTTTTCTCAAGTAGTAGAAAGTCTTTTTTGATGCGATCAGGATATCGCTAGCATTCCTTTCAGAAAAGACCATGTCACTAATTTTGTTAATTTTTAGATTATTTCAGTTCACTTCTTTGCTTGGCCTTGACAGTTACTATTTAAAAAAAAAAAAAACCTTGCTTAATTTGAAATTGATAAAAGCCAACATAAGTACAAGTAAAGATGATAAAACTACACACAATGACTTGCTTTTTCAGGTTTTTTCATCTTAATAACTGTTTTAATTTTTCACTGATTTTTAAAGTTTGGCAGAACATTTTCTCTAAGTTCACGGAGCACCAGTGCTCCAAGGAACACAGGTTAAGAACCATTGTAATAGACACACACAAAGTTTGTAATTTTCAGTTAACTGGGCGTCAAATGTTTGCATAAAATTCAACTAGCGAAAAGAAAGATAGGAATTGGCAACCCTAATGATATATATATACAGCTTCGTGAAAAGAATGATTATTTTATAAAAATCAAAATAAATACAAATGGATTATGACTAGGGCAACTTTTTTGTTGCAGTAAAAATTGGAAAACTTGCTTTTATCATTCCCTAAAGTTGCATTTATTTTTGATGCACTAAAATCTAAAATAAATTGTTAGTAAAAACTGAAAAAATTCAAATTTTATTTGTACATCATTAAAAACTGAAGAACGTTGAATTTCCGATCCTTGGTCAGTAATTTCTTTAACATTGAAAAACTGCGCTCAACAGAGATTGATGTTGCATGACATTGTTGCATTGGACTTTTTCTGGAGTTGTGAAACAAGTGTACCGCTCAAGTAACTTGGAGCAATCGTGGATAAAGCACCTTGAGTGTGATTCCAGCCGCAGTCATATAATGTGCTGTATCGGATAGCAGAAGCGCCAAAATCTTTTCGCTCAACATTCAGAGATTTTAAAACGTCATCTACAAAGAAACAAATTGATGATCGAAACTCGCCTCGCAAACTCTACAGTCGATTACGCAAGTTTGCTCTGGATTATCATGAGTGCCAACCAATGTGTTAAAGTACTTGCTATTTATTTCACTTTCCTCTGTTAGGACGAATACTTTCTTTCCATGAACTTCTTGTTTGATCCGCAATACTTTGGCGTTTGCAAGATCAGACACACATAATTAAAGGGTTGATTCAGAGGGCAAAAAATGAAATCGTAATTTCATATTAATTAATTTTAAGCTAAATTGTAAAAAGTTGCATTTATACGTTACACCATGTAGGAGGAATTTCGTTTTTAATACTTTACATAAAGTGTAGAACCTGAGAAAAAAAGTTACATTTGTTGTAAAAAGTTGCCCTAATTATAACACAATTTCAGATTACACAGGAGGTAAAATGTTGCTGTTTCCTTTTAACATTGCTGAAAACATAAGTAGGAATATAGGTAATGGCAGGGTTACCACACTTCATGCGCAATTATAACTTGTCCCCCCCCCCTTTTAACCGAAAAGTACCATAAGTTTTACTGACACGGAACAGAAAAAATACACCTGGGTGGAATCGAATAGCTGCTGCCTGCAACTTGCTAGGGCAGTGGAGATACCCACTTATCCCCAATGGACAGGTTCTTTTATGAAGGGTTGGCATTGTGGAGCAGTACTATCTATTATTTCGATCCTATTTTTCCAGGGACTATTATAATAAAGTTGGAAGACTAATGGATCATCAATAGGTAGGTTGCGAGCGAATCCAACCAAAGACCATTGTGTACAAAGGGGGCTGGTTACATGTCAAATCTGTCATGGCCTTATGGCATGTTAGTTTGTAGAGTGGGGTGTCAGCTCAGGTGTTATCAGGCCTGATCTTGGTTCGAAACGACGTGATGTTGTCCTCACATCTTTTGCTTTGGGATTTCTTCCGAACCGTCGCTAATAGACTGTTATGTTACTGCAGTGTAGTGTTAATTCAAAATACCTATCTAATGCCCTGTTTTAGTCTCAAGGAAATATGGTCATCATATTACTAGTAGTGGCCTACCTCGAAATCACATTGTAAAAGTTTCTCTTGTATGAATAGTCAGAAAATCTATCTTGCATTATATAGTTGCATATACTTCGCATTTTAAAGGCTTCTCATTTGCATGAACTAGGTAATGACGATTCATGTGACCTCTCTGACTGAAACCTTTATTGCATACGTCGCACTCAAAGGGTTTCTCCTTCGTGTGGACTCGATAGTGACGATTAAGATTTCCCCGCTGCCTAAAAAATTTGCTGCATTGATCGCACTGATACGGCTTTTCATTGGTGTGCACACGGTAATGTTCGTACAAGGTCGTGTCCCAGCGGAAACGCTTGTTGCATATGCGACACTGAAAAGCCTTCTCACTCGTATGAACGCGTTGGTGTCGAAGAAGGGTGTCTCTTTTTCTGAAACACTTGTTGCACACCTTGCACTGAAAAGGCTTTTCGTTTGTGTGTACAAGTAAATGTTGAATCAGATGCCCTACCTTACCGAAACATCTGTCGCACACGTCACACTGGAAAGATTTCCCTCTTGTATGCACACGGTAATGCTGATTCAGGTAACTCTTCTCTCTGAAACCCTTGTAGCACACATTGCACTCGAAAAGTCCCTCCTTCGCATGAAGACGGCAGAGACTCCCTTTGGAGCTATTGGATGGATTGCACACGTCACACTGGGCTGACATTTCCAATTTGTGAATTTTTTTATGTGGAGAAAGGGTTACTTAACACATTGCGCGCGAGAAGTGGTGGAGCGATTTCATCACACTAATATGAATGTAAACATTGATCCTTTGACTAAAGAGAGTATGCAATCCGTGATATGACTGGTCTACATATTTCCGTTTGAGTGACGTCAGATTTGTACACGGCGATCTTGTTTGGTTAGTTTTCTGAAAATATTGCAGATTATCGTAATTTGATTGGTTCGTTTGTCATTACTACTTCTCTCTCTACTATAGTGGTTAAGGTGTTAGCCTCTAGATCGGAAGGTTCCTGGTTCGAATCCGGGTCCGGGCATGGATGTTTGTAAACGTATGGCGTAGAGGCGGCTGGTGCACCTTGAATCTGTCGTGGCCGAAAGTTCTCACGTTGGGTTGGCGTGGAAGTTTGGAGAGTGGGGTGCCAGCTCAGGTGTTGCTTCGTCATCTGACCGTGGTTCAAAATTACGAGGTGTTGTCCTCGAATCTTTCCCTTTAGGGACTGATTCCGGACCGTTGTCAATAGCCCTTTGTGTTGCTCTAGTACGAAGTTAACTAAAATTACCATTACCATTACCTCTCTGTGGTCATTACATTCATTTTCGGCACGATCTAGTTTCTGTTTTGGAACTAAAAGAAAATTAGAAAATCTTTCCGAAATAAAACAGCAAATTACATCATAAATTAATAAATTCAGAACTTAGATAACACTTCTATTTAATTTTGCAAAAAAAAAAATTAATCACATTAGAAATACATGAATTCTACATCTCAACTCGAGTCTGTCAGCAAAACTGAAAGTGATGTTTTGGTCTTGATTTAAATTTGATAAGAATTTATTGTACCAGCAGAAGTGTCAGATGTTTTAGAATCAAGTGTAAGTTTCTCACAGAACTTGTCCATGGTCTGTGACAAAATAACTCAAATCGGAAAAAACACTGAAACAAAGACTAGTTTGGAAATTCAGTCCTTCCTTAGCAATGAGGTGAAAGTTGATAATGATTGCCAAGTTTACATAAACAAAACAATTAAGTGATTTGGCTTATCTATTTGTTCGGATCTTTTCATTCGGGATTAATTCCGAACAGTCGCCAACGGTCTATTGTGTTACTTCAGTGTATATTTTCGTCACAAGCTAATTAACTTTATTCTTTCATTATAACAACAGAATTTAACTAAATCATTCGCAAGAAATTCCAGTCCAGGATGATACGTCTATCAGTGCCCAAGAAAAAAATGGAATCTGGACCATTACTAACTTCAAGTGTAACTGAAGCCGTTTCAATGTGGATAACGGTCAAAAGTAACCTCTTGAAACACAGACAAGATCACACAAACATGGAGCCTTTTCAGTGCAAGATACGCCACAGGTGTTTCGGCAGTAATCGAAACCTGTCTCGGAGTTATTCCATTCACAGGAAAGATAAGTCTTTCCAGTGTGTCATGTGTGACAAATCGTTTGACTGCAAGGCAACTCTTCTGAAGCACTGTTGGGTCCATTCCAGTGAGAAGTCTTTTCAGTGTGATGCTTGCGACAAGTGTTTCGCCAGGAAAGCTTCACTTGCCATTCATTATCGGGTGCACACGAAAGAGAAGCCGTTTCAGTGCGTCATATGTGCCAAGCTTTTCAGTCACAAAACGAGCCTCTCCAGGCACTACCGTGTTCACACAGAAGAGAAGCCCTATCAGTGCGACAAGTGTGAAAAATGTTTCAGTCTGAGAGACAACCTGATGGCCCACTATCGTGTCCACTCAAAGGAAAAGCCTTTTCGGTGTGTCCTGTGTGATGTGCATTTCAGCAAGAAAGTCAATCTGACTCGCCACAACTTAATTCATATGCAACAGAGACCTTTTCAGTGTGTAGTTTGTGACAAACGTTTCACTCGAAAGGAGCACTTGAACACTCACTACCGTGTTCATACCCAAGAAAGGCCTTTTCAATGCGACACGTGCAACAGGTGTTTTGGTAGGAGAGAACATCTGACAAAGCATTGCCAAATTCACGTTAAAACACAGCCTCTTTGATACGACAGATAAATAAAAAAACAATTCAGCCTAGATGTAGGCTTTTGGTAGAGCTAGTCTTTTTTTACAGGCGATTTTTTTTTTTTTTTTGTGCACTTCTAGTGGGGAGTTGCAGTATGTTGAGGCAACCCATCTGTCTTTACGGTTATTGTACTTTTCATTGGCAAACGGAAACTTTAAATTTTCATTTTGATTATTGTAGAAAGTTCTTTCAAAATTGGTTAAAAGTCATTTGATTTCATTGGTTTGTTTGACATTTTTATCTTTGATTCCATTGGTTATTTTAATTTTGAATTATCCTTCGATTGAATTGGTCTTTTTAAATTTTTTGTCTTTGATTTCATTGGTTCATTTAATGGTTTTTCTCCACAGTTGCGGAATTTTATTTTATTATAATTTTTTTTTCACGGTAGAGTTCTGACATTTATTGGATTTTTCGTCATTTGTGGAATTGTCTTTTTTAATTTTTTTTCCTGGAACAGTTTCTGACTCAGGTTGTATTATTTCTTGCTCTTTTAAAAATCTTTTTCGACATGCCCACTCTATATAGGGTAATTGACAAGTTTCAGGGTATTCTTACCCAACATTCACAGCTTAGTTTTTCTGCTGATTCACAAATGTGTTTAAGCTTATTGCTTTTTGTGAAAGTTAAAAAAAAATGTATTTTCAAAAGGTTCTCAAATGTGTTTTCAAGCTTTCATTTTCCGTTGTAAAAATAAAAAGATTTTCGAAAATTCTTTCCCTGGCGACTTTAGAAGTGTGGGTATAGCTTTGGTATATGCAATTTTTAGTGGCAATGGTCTTGGTGCACTTTTTATGTCACCAAGGAAGAAATTCTTAGAACAGGGTGGTAACAGAACCGGGAAATCAGGGAATTCTCAGGGAACTTTTTAATTCTGGAAATATCAGGGAATTCTCAGGAAAAATTACCAAATTTCACAAAAATCAGGGAATTTTTTAAATTTTTATGAAAACGGTGACTACTGTCGTTTGTGGCCTATTTAGAGATGTGCGATTACAAGTACTTTTGAGAATCGAATAAATCGTTTTCTCCGAAATTGTAATTCGAATAAAGAACACTGGCGTCGTAATTTTCGAACACAGCGAAAACCGCCACCGTGGTTTTTGCTGCCGGAGCGTCTCGTCGCCGTGAGGCCAGGGATACAACTTGTGGTATACAATTTTAAATTTGTGTAACTAATGATGTATTTTTTTCTTGCAACTATATTTTTGTAGAATTTTTTGATAAAGCTTCATTCTACGTTTATAGCGGTGTAACGGCCTTGGCGCTTTTTTTGGCGCACTTCTAAATTCGCCAAAGAAGGAATTATTTCAAATGAACCACTGAAATCAGCCGACAGTTCAACGAATTTTGAAAGAACTTTAAAGAATACTAGCCACACTGTGCGTTGTCAGCACGGCGTTCCCCGTGACAGTTCTTTTCGTGGGGTCAGGTGCTAACTAATTAGGTGTTGCTCGCTAACCCTCAGTGATTGCTACGAATACAGTTTGAGAAAAAACGAAATGAGAATTCGTTGCCTATTGGATAACAGGCATCATGGCGTTGCCCGTGCTGTTAATTTGCGAATGGAATGGGAATTCGTAGCCTATTGGAATTAATTCCCTGCGAATTTCCATTTGGTTTGGGAAGTAAACCAAATTATGAATATTGTGAACTATGATTTGCTTCGCAAATTGGATAACAGCCTAACGGATTTGCCCGTGGTGTTTGTTGGTTTGCTTGGCAAACCAAATGGGATTTCGCCGTGACGTCACCATCTCTTATGAAAGTATAAATATTTAGTTAAAAAATGATTTATTAAAAGAAAATCAAACGTATAAGGTATCTATATATCTGGTGTCAAATTTCAAATCCGTTGAAATTTTCAATCTGTCTTTAACGATCCCGATTTTACAAAAAGGAACTAAACAATGCCATAAAATGGGTTTTTTTATTTTTTCTTTCTTCTCGCTGAAAATCTCTAAACGTCACAATCTCTTTCAAAAATTGTGAAGATATTCAATTAAATTTTTTTATTTATTTAAAAAAAAAATATTTTTAGGTATTGATCTAACGTGAAATTTTCCGCAGATTTCAAATCCGTTGAAATTTTTACTCTGTCTTTAACGGTCTAATAGATCGAAAAAAGAACTAAATAACTCCAGTTAAAAGTTTATTTGTTTTTTATCGTCTGCTAGAAAATCATTGCTCCATGCAAAATAATAAGGGAAACGAAAAAAAAAATTTTGAATCTGTGATCTTCTATGCTGTTGCATTCAATAATAATTACATTTCATCAAATTCATTTTAAAATGTTCTAGATTGAATTTTAAAATTCGCTGCGTCCCAAAAATTGCAAAACGTTCGGACTACCTGTGATGTAAGTGCCATAGATTCGTCAGTACTTTGCGTGCAGGAAACAAACAGACTGACAAACACTTCCGTTTATAATATTAGAGATTCAAAATGAAAATTTAACTTTTTGACTACGACTATATAACAAGCGCGATTCTATCTTTGCGCGATTCTTATAACTTTCAATGCACAACTTCTGTGACTGCCGTAGTCTAAATTATTTCTTGGCGCGATTCTTATAAATTTTAAGGTACAACTGATGTACTGGCCGTTGTCTAAATTCTTCCTCGGCGCGATCATGGTAAAAGTCTAGTCTAAGGCATGGTGCACACACCCGATTTTTCAACGTGCGGCACGGAAGCCCAACTATGCACACATAATCGTGAAATAACGCAAGTACTCATTTCGTGCCATTTGCGATAAATATTCTATCGAAGAAAACGTGTTTATTTCGCTAACTTAGTGTCAAAAAGTATATTTTGAAACAAAATAGACGTTACTGGATCAACCATTTATTAATTACTTCAGACCGGAGAAGCGTGTGTGGCGACCTGCAGCGCCGTGGGGAACTGTGGTACAAATAGCACGCAAGGTGGACGTACATCGCCGCATTTGCGCCGGAGGCATGTGTGCACTACTCCATTGGATCTATACTCTGTTTCACCTTAACTTGTCAGTAGAGTAAAGGCTACGTTGACCGCATCACAGCCGTTGTCGTAGAAACTAGGGTTACAATGTCAGAAGAAGTCAGCTATAAGCGAGGAAATTCGCCCTTTTTGGCAAGGAGAGATAAAATGCACGTGGAAATTCTATACGTTTCACAGATCTTTAATTTCTAATGGCTCTTGCATTACATTTGTTAATTAAACAAAAAGCTACTCTATGTTAATATAAATGCGTTTTGATTTTTCTAAATGAGTATTATTTTTAGTTATTTAAAAATATATATATTTAAAATTTTTTTACAATAAATGTTGTTTAAAAAAACAGTCTATTTAAAGATGTGATGAACCATAAAATTCATTTTTTGAATTTACTTACCTGAAAGCTAAACACCTTGATTAATACTTCTTTTTTCAATTTTAATAATTTTATTAAAGGAAATTAATCCAATTTAATTACTCCTTTGGTCTTACATTTGGTTGGACAAGGTAGGGGAGAGTGCGTCGTCTGCTAAAATATGTGTTTTTCTTAACAGCAAAATATAGTCTCCAAATTAAATCAAATTTATTCTGATATTAAAGAAAGTAAATAACAAATAAAAATACATATAACATAGAGGATATAAAATACATTCACAATAAATAAATAGAATATAAAAATACAAATATAGTGAATACACATACAATAATAAAAAAAATGAAACCATTTTAAAAATTAGAGTTAAAAAAAATAAACCTTATATGTGTGAAACATATTCTGAAACTCGCGGAACGGTGTCGGGTTGATTAGTAGTAAATTATTAATTTTATGAATAATTTAAAATAGTTTACAAGAAAGTGTACAGAAGAAACCAATCTCTTTCATGAATAGTAGTTACAATGAGAAAACTATATTTACGTTTTACTTATTCATCACATGCATTTATACATCATCAATATATGTAAAACATAGCAAACATCATAACAAATCTATTTACATTATAATATACTTATTCATCACATGAATTTACACATCATCATCACTTAACATTTCCGAATCGCTATCAGACACTATTAAAAGAAATTACCAAGTTCTTACTTTCCCAAATATCATCCACAAGTCCATCTACTTCCCACATGTATTTCTCTTTTTCAGTAACATGGTTTATGCAGTTTTTCCAATTTTGTACAGAGACCTTTTCAATCCCTTGGATGACTAAATCCTTCACATCGTTCAGTTTAAAAGTCTTGTTTTCCCTGGCAACGTGTCCTTTTACTTGACTCCATATCATTTCAATGGGATTAAGCTCACAGTGATACGGGGGAAGTCTCAAAACCTTATGTCCAAATTTTTCGGCAATTTCTTCAACTCTGTATTTATCAAACATGTTTGATTTCGCTAACTTTTTTCAACAGTTCAATCTTGATCATGTCCTGGTTCCACGTAATGTTTTTCAACGATAGCCATTCTTGAATTGCACTTTTTTTCCAAGATGTCGGAATTTTTTCTTTCTTCACCGAGTGATAGGGGGCATTGTCCATCACTACAAAGCTGTTTCGTTTCAATTTAGGCATGATATCTTCAAACCACTTCTCAAAATGGTTACCATCCATTTCTTCGTGGTAGTCACCGGATTTTTTTCCTACAAAAATGTCAGCCGCATCAGGTACAAATCCTTCATCACTTCCGATATGGGTAATGATGAGTCTTCTTCCTTTTCCTTTTGGTGCAGCCAAGCCTGTTGTCAAACTTGAAGAGGAAGCTTCATTGGTGCTTTTGATGTTTTTGTCTTGCCATACTCGACTTTGTGAGTGTCCTTCATTCACCCATGTTTCATCTAAATAATAGATTGAAGCATTTTCATTCTTCAGTTCTCTAATTTTTCGTAAATAATTTCTTCGCCATAAAATTATGTCGTGTCTTTCTAAAAGCATAGCCTGCCTTTTTCGCTTTTCAAAGGAAAATCCCAAATCTTTCAGTATCCTGTACAGTGTACTTCGGCTAATGTTTGTCGAAAAAATATCCTTATCATTGTTAATTTCATTTAGAACTTTGTCCAATGTAGGAATTTCATTTCGACGAAAACAATCATGAATTTTTCGTCGGATGCACGATAAAGTAAAGTTGTCATATTTCATCATTCTTGTTCTTTTTCCAACGGCATAAGGTCGTTTTTTTCCTGGAGTACTCAAAGGACTTGTCGTCTTCTTTTCTTTTTTCAAACGAAAAACAGTTCTTTTGGAAACACCAGTTAGTTGAGACACCTTTCCGACGATTTGGTTAATGGAATCACTATGGTTTTCTTCTCGAAGTCTAGAATAAACATTCAATATGTTCCTGCGAGCTCCACTACCAATTGATTTTCCTTGCTTTGATGGCGTATACAGCTTGGATGGTGACGTTCCTTTTTCAGCCATGTTCAGAGTATCAAACACACTCCAATAAAATAGCACAAGAGAGATATGAACGTAAATACACACGCTAGCAAAGACGCAGAGCGAAATGGCGCAGACTTGGCCGGAAAGCGTATTTAGCTCGCCAGAAATGTTACCATGGAAACCGGTTTAGAATTCCGTTTCGGATATATTCATTCGCTTCGGTCAAAAAAAAATGCTTTTTACAAATAAATAACCGATTATAAAGGTTCAAAAATCACTCCTTCATTGTAGGACAATTTTTACACGTTTATATGCATTTTCTTTATTTTAAATTCCAAATCAAGTTGGAATTATTTTTCATGCGGATGAACATCATTTCTGCCTTTCCCAATACTGACAAGTTAAGGTGAAACAGAGTATAATGTGTCTCAGACCGCACTTTCTTTGCGGCACCGCCGCCGTACGTTGAAATACCGGATGTGTGCACCGAGCCAAAAGGTTTAACTTTTCGCTTGCCGATGTTGCCATGGAAACCACAATAATCGTAATGCAGATGGGTTGCCTTAACCTGCCCTAACTCGCTACTAGAAGTGCGCCAAAAAGGCGCCAAGATCGTTGTCCCCGTTTTGAACGTAGACTGAATCTGTACAAATTTTTTTATGTTTTTTGCATTTCATTTTTATGTATATTTGGACAATGTAGAGACAGGTATGAAAAGTTCATGAACAAAATATTTTTATTTTTTTCCCCAGTTTTATCAATTGCTATTGTTAGAGTTCCATTAAGGGTTCCAACTCTTACAATAACAATTAAAATATCTGATGAGAAAAAAATACTAAATATTTGTGGAGAATGTGATCCTTTTACCCCATCTGACGCTAAATATTTAAAAACATTGTTGTGTGGGTACTGTATATCGATACAAATTACGGATCCCGACATTTCTTAAGGGATTTGTAAAATCAGGGAAATTTTTGTCACACTATCATGGAAATCAGGGAAATATCAGGGAACTTTCATTCGAGGATTTTGTTGCCACCCTGTAGAAAAAATCGTCTATATTTAATAGAAAATGATATTCTCTAGTGGGGTAAAGTTGGGAAAAACATGTTTTTCTTAATGGAAAATAATTAGCAGAGACAGTTAGAAAATAGAACTTCCACGTGCCTTAGTATCATTTACACCTCTACAAACTCAAATGTAAACATCTGAAATTGAATCTCTGGCACTAAACTTTATTGGAGCATTGCAAATTTTGCACAATAAGTCCAATTTAATTCATCCCGATTCCTTAAGGAAATTACAATACAACCTGGTGCGACTGCACTGGACTGTGACCTACAATCAAACTAGATGCTCTTGATGATGATGTCGTGTCTATGGATTGCCAAAAAAGTCTCAAATATTGTCAAAGGTCCGAAGGACCGCAGCTGCCAGCTTCTTCTAATTGACATGAAACAGAAAAGAATTGGATTTTTTTTTTGAACCAATGAAATCAAAGGACAATTTAATGCAAACGAAAATTTTAACCTTCCGCCTGCCAAAGTCGATATAAAATGGCAATAACACTGATAAAGATGGGTTGGCTTCACCTGCCATAACTCGCTACAAAAAGTGTGTGTGTGCCTAGAGCTCTGCCACCAAACATTGTGTGGGTCAAAGCTGTACCAAATCAAAGATGCTACGTATTTGTAATAACATGCTTTTATAAAATTTTACGAATTGTTGTTAAATTTTTAAGCTTAAGGGACGTCAAAAGGAAAAAATTGGGTCTTCAAGATCTGTGTTAATTCCTTTTGAAATTGCATATTTTGAGTGAATACTAAAAAGCAATGTTTACTTACCTGGAAAATATGGGGAAATGGAAGTACCCCATGATTTTGTTAGAAATAGGTACTCATGTCACTTGAATGAATCTTACTTTGTGGTGTGCACTTTTTGAGAAATCACTATTATTTTGTGTAATGAAAAATAGGTGTTAAACCTTTAGTAAAATTTGAGACTAGTTATTGCAAAATTGGAATTTCTCGGTGAACTAATCTGCATATATTTTATAAACCAAAAGTAAAATTTCTAAGACTTATTTTGGAAGATGTATTGCCATCAAAGAAAAAAATTGAAGGTTAAAAAATTTATATGCATTGAAAACATTTTACCAATTCTGGAAAACTTATGGAATTCACATTTGTGATGAGGGAATCAAAGTGTTAGAAGATATATCAGCATAGCACCTATAATACGATAAACATATAACCACTTCTCTTTCATGAAAAAAAAGCATTAATTTAAGTGCACTGAAAATAATTTTGTAACATCGTTTTAACTTTTCATAGCTCCTACAACTTATTTGGGAAGCATATATATACATACATGATATCTGTGCTCCAATGGCAAAATGTTATGTCACTTTTACCAAAAAATTGCCAAAATCTCATCCTGGAGTCTTTTTTGTTAATGTTTAGAAGGTGGCAAAATGTCGTAAGTCTTTCAGTATATGAGAAAACAGGTGGGAAAATTGTAATAAATCCAAAACCATTTGTTAAATCTTAAAATTGCTCTCATGAAAAATTAAAAAAAGTGACAACGTTTTGCCATCTGAGCAGATATATACATTCCACTCCTGCTGTAAGACACTACAGAAGTTTTTCTTAAGGTAACTACTTCAGAAGCCAATTTTGAAATATCTTTGCACTGTAACATATGGCTACCCATTTTAATTTATCATAACCTATCTTATTTTCAAATAGTTTTAACTTTACAAATACAAATACAAATATTGACGGCCAGCTACAGGCTCAAGCCCAACAAGGCTGGTCCTTTGTTTATGAATTCTCTAATTCCCACTGACTATCCAATTGTGTCTTAAATTCGTACACTCCCTTTGAATTAACTATATTTTCTGGCAACGCGTTCCAACTGTCTATTACCCTATTAAAGTAGTACAGGGTGGTAACAGAACCGGGAAATCAGGGAATTCTCAGGGAACTTTTTAATTCTGGAAATATCAGGGAATTCTCAGGGAAAATTTCCAAATTTCACAAAAAATCAGGGAATTTTTAAAATTTTTATGAAAACGGTAATATTGTTGTTTGTTTAATATGAGCGATTACAAGTACTTTTGAGAATCGAATAAATAGTTTTCGCCGAAATTGTAATTCGAATAATGAACACTGGCTTCGTAATTTTCGAACCCAGCGAAAACCGCCTCCGTGATTTTCGCTGCCGGAGCATCTCGTCGCCGTGAGGCCAGCGATACAACTTGTGGTATACAATCTTAAAATTTATGTAACTAATGATGTTTTTTTTTTGTGCATTAAAAGTTTATTTGTTTTTTATCGTCTGATGGAAAATCATTCCTCCGAGAAAAATGATAACGGAAATGAAGAAAAGGAATTTAAAATCTGTGATCTTCTATGCTGTTGCATTCAATAATAATTACATTTCATGAAATACATTTAAAAATATTCTAGATTGAATTTTAAATTTCGCAGCGACCCAAAAATTGCAAAATATTCGGACTACATGTGATGTCAGTGCCATAGATTCGTCAAGACTTTGCGTGCAGGAAACAAACAGGCAGACTGTCCTGACGAACACTTCCGTTTATAATATTAGAGATTCAAAATGATAATTTAACCTTTTGACTACAACTATGGATATAACAAGCCCGATTCTTCCTTGCGCGATTCTTATAACTTTCAATGCACAACTGCTCTAAAGGCCGTAGTCTAAATTATTTCTTGGCGCGATTCTTATAACTTTTAAGGTACAACTGATGTACTGGCCGTTGTCTAAATTCTTCCATGGCGTGATCACGGTACAACTGCTGTACCGCTGCCGTAGTCTAAGGCCCGGTTCACACATCCTATTTTTCAACGTGCGTCGCCGCTGCGGCACCGAAGTCCAACTATGCACACATAACCGTGAAATGACACAAGTACTCATTTCGCGAAATTTGCGATAAATATTATACTGAAGAAAACGTGTTTATTTCGCTAGCTTTGTGTAAAAAAAGTATATTTGAAACACAAAATAGACGTTACTGGATCAACCATTTATTAATTAATTCAGACCGGAGAAGCGTGTGCGGCGAGCTGCTGCGCCGTGGGGAACTGCGTTACAAATTGCACGCACTGTGGACGTACGTCGCCGGAGGCATGTGTGCACTACTCCATTGGATCTAATCTAACTCAGACCGCAGTTGCTTTGCGTCGGCGGCGCCGTACGTTGAAAAACCGCTTAGGTCCGGTGTTAAACTTTTCCGGACCTAAACTTTTCGCTTGCCGAGGTTGCCATGGAAACCATAATAATCGTAATGCAGGTGGATTGCCTTAACCTGCCCTAACTCGCTACTAGAAGTGCGCGAAAAAAAAAAGCGCGCCAAGATCGTTGCCACCGCTTTAAACGTAGACTGAAGTTGTACCAATTTTTTTAATGTATATTTGCATTTGATTTTGATGTATATTTGTATAATGCAGAAACAGAGAGAGAGGTGTAAAAAGTTCATAATCAAAAATTTTTTTTTGTTTTTCAATTGCTATTGTTAGAGTTCCATTAAGGGTTCCAACCCTTACAATAGTAATTAATATATCTGATGAGAAAAAATACAAAATGTTTGTGGAGAATGATCCTTTTATCCCATCTGACCATAAATATTTAAAAATATTGTCGTGTGGGTACTGTATATCGATACCAATTACGAGTCCCGACATTTCATAAGGGATTTGTAAAATCAGGGAAATTTTTGTCATACTATCATGGAAATCAGGGAAATATCAGGGCACTTTTTTTCGAGGATTTTGTTGCCACCCTGTAGTAGTTTTTCCTTAAATCCCGATTAAAATGTGTCTTATTCAATTTATACCCATGGCCCCCTTGTTCTGTTATCCCTATTGAAATTTAAGCCCTCTGTGTCCCCTTGTTTTACAAACTTGAAAAGCTGAATCAAATTCCCCCTCCTCCTTCTTCTTTCCAGTGTATACATGTTTAGCTTACTTAAACGTTCATTATAGTCGAAATTTGCTAGCCCCTTTATTATTTTTGTAGCTCTGTGCTGAACCCTTTCAATTGATTCTATGTCCTTTCTCATATATGGAGCCCAGAATTGTACCGCATATTCTAGATGTGGTCTTACTAAACCCTTATATAATGGCAAGATTATATTCTTATCCCTTGAAGTTACAGTCTTTTTAATATACCCCAATAACCTATTAGCCTTTTTACCCGCAGCTAAACATTGGTGACCCATTTTAAAATCCCTGTGAATTATCACCCCAAGATCCTTGACTGTTTCTCCCTCCTTTACCTTTACTCCCTGCAGACAGTACTCGGCTCCACTGTTCCTGTAACCCATATGCAGAACTTTACATTTCCCTACATTAAATGACATACCCCATTTTACAGCCCATTCGGATATCTTATCAAAATCTCCTTGTAAATTTCCTATCTGTAACTTGGTATCCACTGTCCCCCATATTTTTAAGTCATCTGCAAATATACTGATTCTATTCTTGATCCCCTGACCTATATCATCTATGAAAATTATAAATAAAATTGGTCCCAAAACTGATCCCTGAGGCACCCCACTTATAACTTCTGTCCACTGTGAATAATTTCCTTTTACCTGCACTCTCTGCTTTCTACCCAATAACCAATTTTTTATCCATATTATTTTTTTCCCTGAATCCCCAGCCTTTCCAATTTAAACAGTAATGCCTCATGAGGTACTTTATCAAAAGCCTTTTGAAAATCTATGTACATGATACCCACACTGCTCTTATTATCCAGCTCCTCAGTAATTTTTTCGTAGAACTTCAAAAGGTTTGTAGAGCAGGATCTGCCCTTCCTAAACCCATACTGATTCTCTGATAACAGTCCCCCCTCCTCCAAGTATAACATTATATGCTTTTTTAACAGAGATTCAAATATTTTGGAAATTACTGATGTTAGACTTACTGGTCTATAGTTGCCCAGATCACTTTGTATTCCCGTTTTGAAAATTGGAGTTATGTTGGCCAACTTCCAATCCATTGGCACCCAACCTGTGCTATATGTTGAATTAAATATCGTGTGAATTACTTCCCCCAGTTCTTCCGCGCATTCCACTAGTACTCTCAGATAAATATCGTCTGGCCCTGGTGCTTTACGATGGCTTAATTCTTTTCAACTGATGTACTATTTCTTCCCTGTTGAATTTGCATTCTTTAATTATACCCCCTGCAAAGGCTCCATCCTTGGGATCCTTTTTTAAACTAGTTACCATTGAAAACCCTCAGAAAAAAGTCATGCCTCATGTCATTTAAAAAGTCATTTAACATGTTTGCCATTCCCACCTCGTCTTGAATTAATTCACCTCCCTTCCCCTCTAACGGGCCCAGTGTAGTGCTAAATTTATTTTTACCACTTGCATATGCAAAAAATTCTTTTGGGTTTATATTTATTTCCCTTGCTAATTTTTCCTCCAAGGACACCTTTTGCTTCTGACTAATAGTTTTAAACTCCTTTCTGATATGCCTACTTGTCCCTGTCGTTACCAGTGCTTTTATATACCCTGTATGTTCTTTGTTTTAATTTTAAAGCTTTGTGTGTTTCCCCTGAAAACCACATAGGGAGCAATTTTCTAGATTTTCCTTTTTTCCTGAACGTTACATGTTTTTTTAACACCCTGTCTAACTTATTCTTGAATTCCTCCCATTGTTCAGAATGATGCGGTGCTAATAATCCCCCTTTGAATGTTTCCTTTAACTCTTCCCTTATCTTATGAAAATTTACCTTTCTGAAATTTGGAATTATTCTACTATTGATTGTGTATGCTGACTGAAAATTTATACTTAATCTGATACTTCTATGATCACTTTCTCCCAGTGGCTCACCTATAACCAAATCCTGCACCCTATCCTCATCATTGCTAAAAATCAAATCCAATATTGCATTGTCCCTAGTATCCTCATACACCATCTGGTACAAAAAACAATCCTGTATCACTTCCAAAAATTCCGCCCCTTTCCCATTTGCAGCTAGATTGTTTGTCCAGTCAATATTTGGATAGTTATAGTCCCCCATTAAAATTAATTCTCCTTTTTGACATGCTTCGTTTATCAGATTGCAGATGCCCTTTTCCTGCTCTTCACTACAAACAAGAGGTCTATATATATTACCCAGAATTAGTCCTTTGCCTTTGTCTGTATTCAGTTTCACCCAGACTGATTCTATACCCTCAGTTTTACTATTTAACTTTATTTCCGTACAGTTTAAGAATTCTCTTACATAAATCAAAACACCACCCCCTTTCCTATTCTCTCTGTCCTCCCTAAACATTGTGAATCCACTTAATTCTAAAATTTTTGCATCTTCACTGCTTGCCCAACTTTCAGTAATCCCAATAATATCTATATCCTCTGCTTGTGCAATTCCCTTGAGCTCATCCATTTTATTTCTCACACTGCCAAGCATTACAATAAAATACTTTTAGCTTATTTTTCACCCTTATATTGCACTTTCCCCTTGTATTATTTGTCTTGGTATTGTTTTTCTCCCTTACATTGCACTTTCCCTTTGTATTGTTTGTCTCCTGCAATTTAGACCCTGTTAGTTTTCCTAAGCAATTACTGTGTACTGTCAACCCTCTATGTCCTTCCCATCCCTGCTTGTATACTAGTTTTTTGACTCCAGAATATTCAAAACCCGCTTGCCAACCTCCCTATTACCTATCAAGCTTAAATGCAAATTGTCCCTGCTTATCCAATCCCTCCTACACTCCTTCCAAACATCTAAAAATCTAACCTCCTCCCTCTCACACAAATCCCTTAACAACCCGTTCATCTTATTGGCCCTTTGATTTAACCACCCATTGCCTAACCCATACCTAGGTAGTAATCCTAATACTGTTACTTCTGCCCCATGAGACAGGTCATTTTAAAATAGGTCAGGTTTTACAGGTCATTTTAAAATAAGTTATACACATCTTTGAAAGATTTCGTTTTGTATACTTTATTTTTATGGTATAGAATTCAACAAACCTCTAAAATCTCTCTATATTAACAAAAAAGTTACTGCCACAGGATTGAAAACTCGCTTTTTTTCGCTCGATTCTTAAATGATTTCCCCCGAGAAAGCAAGGATAAGAAAATTACGAATTAATATGATTTTTTTTTAATTGTACAGGGAACAAGATGAAAAAGATTTTTTTACGGTGAGGCTATTAGTTTAGGGTGCATTAAGTGTTAAAGTAAAAAAAAGCAAAATTTCTAACACGAGTGAGCAAAAGATGTAGAAATTTTCAGTCTTCTGCCATGAGTTTTTTTATAGTACCATTAAATGTAAATTTTTGCGTACATAGTGTTTTTTTAAGAAATTTCAATTTGGTTCCTGATATTTTTTGAAATTCTGGAAAGATTGAGACATTTTTTTTTTGTTTAAACCGTTATTCCGATAGCTTATTACTATTAGTTTTTAAATTTGAAAACATCACAGGAAAATTAGAATGTACTATTTCTTATGGTACAATTATTTTTGAAATTGGTTAAATAAAATCGATCTGATTAACATTTGGTCATAAACTTCGGAACTTTTAGATCGTAATTTCCGATACAAAATTAAAACTGTACTACCTATAACTTAATTCTATTAGTTTTAAAATACCATGTTAAAGTTTAGAATGCACTCTTTCAAAAAGTTTGATTACTTTAAAAATAGTTTCATAATATTGGTTAAATGGAATTCGTGTTTTAATTTTTGAATTTGATTCCTTTGTGTGGATTTTATTTTTTGAGCAAACGAAATTAAAGTTAAATTATGTCATTTTGGTTTTTAATTTTTAGCAATTTTATTTTATCAAATTGCCCCCACCTTGAAGGAAGCCATCAATATGTAACAAAAATGCTAAAGATAGGCAATTCCTGAAAAAAACAGATGGATCAGGAGAAGAAAGCTGAACAAGGAAAAAAAAAACATCCAACAGAACTGAAAATATGCCACATGAATGGTTGGAGAAAAAGAGAAAATCTGACCGTACAGTAAGCATGACGTAAACCTAACGCAGCTAACCAAACAGGAAACATAACCGAACAGCAACTGCAGAGATGAAAAAAGAATGTAGAAGCTCTTTTTAAATGGTTCACCATTCAGCAGAATCGAAATCTTCCTGTTAGAGTCATGTTGCTAAACAAAGCAAGTGAGTTTCTTCAACGTTTTTAAGAAATGGATTTCAAATGCTCAAACAGCTGGTTGGACAGATCTAAAAAACAAAAAAAGTATTTCATGCACTAAGCGTTGTGGGTGAAGCAGCAAGTATTTCTGCATTGGATGTGGAAAACTGGAACTCAAGTGTGGCCCGATGTAATTCGGGATTATGAGGAGACATTTTTAACGCTGATGAAGCTGGCAATTATTTTACAAAATGACTGAATCAAACTTTAAAGAAAATGCACTGGCGTGAAGCTGTTTATTGAGGGTAATTGTTCTTGTGTGTGTAAACAGATGGATTGGGGAAAATTTAATGTGCCCTACCCAATTTTTAAATTTTAATCTAAAATATTTTAAAATTAATTTTTTGGCATTTATTTAGTACTAGCCACTTGAAGCAAGCCAAATGGAAATGCGTAGCAATCACAAGGGGTTGGCAAGCAGTGGTTACACCTGATCCCATGTGCCGGCCACGAAGTGGCTAGTTTCTAATATACATGATAAATTGTTTATTTAAGTATTTAAAAATTTATTTTAGTAAAGTGTGTTATCCCAATGATTGTTTTAAAAAAAATCATCAAATGCTAAGAAATTTTTATGCGTCAAAAAAATTGGAACCATTGGTTGCTATAACGGGGATTGACTGTACAACCAAGCAAATTTAAATAACAAATGCCTGAAAAAAGATGACTTAAGACAAAATTCAATACATTTTATATTTTACAAAATCTCAGCACTGCAATTATCCATAGTATACATATTTATATAGCAAAATACATATTTATATATATCAAAGCATTTTTAGTAACACTAAAACAGGATTTTCACTCTGCCGTTGCACGCAAAATGCACAGAACAGTAGAATATATTAAAAGCACCAATATATAAGAAGGCTGATCAGCTTTTCTAAATAACCATGATCAGTAAAATAAGTAATCACATAAAAGATACAGGGAATCATATCACATTGTACTTTAAATGCAAGGAGCAGTAGTATATGTTAAAAGCACCAACAATATAAGAAGGCTGATCAGCTTTTCTAAATAACCATGATCAGCAAAATAAGTTATCACATAAAAGATACAGGGAATCATATATATCACCTTGTAGACGAAATGCAAGGAACGGTAGTACATATTAAAAGCACCATCAATATACAAAGGCTAATCAGCCTTTGTAAATTACATGATCAGTAAAATAAGTAATCACACAAAAGATACAGGAGATCATGTATATTGCACAGTAGATTCAATGTGTGTGCGCATAATAAAATGAGGTTTGATGATGATTTTGATTACATGACCAGTAAAATAAGTAATCACTCAAAACATAGTGATTCAGGAATATCAATTGTAGATTAAATGCAAGGAACAGTACTATATATTAAAAGTGCTAACAATAGAGCCTTTGTAAATTACATTACCAGTAAAATAACTAATCGCACAAAAGATACAGAGGAGCACATATATTGCACAGTAGATTTGATGTGTTTGCATTATAAAATGAGGATAAATATACACAATACAACACAAAACTTCTTCCAGCTTTTTAATTCGAAATGAAATTGGCAAGAAGTCACTAGTCTCAGGGTCATTTCACGTCAAATGAGCAAAAATCAGGAAAAACCTGTGGCTGTATGGTAATGGATTTTCGTGAAATTTGGTATGGGGTTTGGTTAATGCATAAATAACGATGTCCAAAACATTTGGGTTAAAAATTAAATATTTTCGAAGTTTGAGTCATTTTAAGGACTTGTAACATCGCTTAATGTTGCATGTTTGAAGTTCTGTTTCTCAAAAACTACTTAACAAAGAAAACATGATTTACATCTTTATAATCTGTACAAAATGTTCTTTTTTTTACTTTTGCAATAACAATTTTAAACATATTTAATCTAAACTTTAGTTGCAAAAAATGGAAAATTGTCATTTTTGACAGAATTAAAAACATTTCTATGGACTAAAGAAATTTTAAAACATCGTTGTAATTCATGCCAGTTACAGTGCTAGATATGATAATATTATTGGTAGAGTTTGGAAGTCCCATTTAAATCCTTTCATCTTCAAAATAGCTAACGAAAATGACAATTTTCTACTCTAAATTGGCATAAGAAATCAAATGAAGGACAGCTCTGATAAAACCGACATTTCACAGGAATACAGTTTAATATGTGTGTATTACTTGTAAAAGAGAATTCAGGATTGTAATCCGAGTCCTAAAGCAACAATAATAAAATCAAAATCACAACATTTGCTTCCCAGTCTATGTATATTACGAGAACTTCAATGATAACAGAGAAATTAAATATAGATAATGAAACCCTAAATCAACAGAGAAACACCAAATCATTTTAAACTTAAAAGTGGATTACAAAAGCAGAAAAAATCAGTGTCAAAACAAGCTTAAAAATGAGATATTATGACTTTTAACTAATTACCTTTTCAAATTCACTATGTGGGAAAACTCCCATATGTTAAATTTTGCATCTTCTATAATTTAAACACGTTTTTTTGTGTTGCCGAATTCTTTTTAAACTCTTTACTTCTTTTGCTGGTGATTGTGGTAAATATGAAACCCGAATTTGTGACGTACAATTGGGAATAGGAATGTAGCAATGATAGTTACGCGTTCCCGTAATGGCTGCGGTCACTGATGGAACACACTTCTGAATTACCATAGAACATTCACCAGTGTTCGAAAGCTTTCAGTTCAACAAAAAATTATCAGTATAGCAAACCAAGCACATTTATAACCATAATTAATTCAATAGTGTTTATTTATTCTACTATCTGTCCTTGTATGTAATAGCATCTGTTTCAATTGCGGAAATGGATGTCTTACTGGCGTGTTCCTGCCTGTTTTGATTCATCTTGCGATAAAATAAAACGATAATTTCCATCTAGTTAAAAATGTTCCTGGGACGAAAAAAAAAAAAAAATTACAATAATGAAAATTTCAGGGTAGATAACATACATCTTGACATATAATACTGAAAATTTGTGAGTTTTTTGGAGCTGTCCTTCACAGTAAAATTTGTATTTAAAAAAAAATAGAAAAATTGCTGTTTTCAATAATTTTACTTTATTATTATTTTTTTTTCTTTACTAACGAATTGAAACACACTCACTAAATTATACCATACTTTTAGATAGAAGAAGTGCTTTGTTAAGAATTTTTTTATATTGTCTTTCCATTTTTAGAGGTACTAGAGCAATTTGAAATTTGTATCATACTGGAGAAATCTATTTTTTTGCCGTTCCCTCAGAAAAACAAGTGCCAAATATTAAACTGTATTCTGACATTTCCTAAAAGAACTTTTACTCAAGAATGTAATAATTAAAAATTTTAATTTGTGTCAATAACTTTTTGAAATATAGGGTTCTCAAACAGGCTACTTTTAATGCTAAAAAATTCCCATTTGTGTGACCTTAAACTTTAAAATTCAATTCAAAATAAAATATATATTTTGGACACCTAATATTTGGTAGTTCCTACTTTCTATATGTGATCTATTTCCAACTAATTTTCATTAAAATCGGTTATGTGTCAGCCACTGCCGATTTGCTCATTTTGCGTGGAATGACCCCTCAAGAAAAAGTATTTCTTTACAAATATTTTAAAATTTCATTTGTGTGTGTGAAAGATACCTAATGACCAGATTGAACAGCTTATGTCTAAATCAGTCTGAACAGTTTATGAAAAAAGGGAATGGGACAATGCAACAATGCGACATGGTTTATGCCCTTCACCCATGCCTTCAACTGTGGTTGGTCTGATATATATCACATGGTGTCAAAGCGCGAAACACCAGCTTCATTCAGAATGACGCTGAAATGGTGCACCTGCTGTGGTGGAAACTATTTTGGACAGTTCCAACGCAAGACGAAATTACACAATTATGTACTAGTTTTAAACAAAGGAGTTTTCACCAAGTTCTGTAATTTTCAAGGGCCCCTAGTTCAGAAAAAAGAATTCAAGGACTGTGGGAACCCTGAATATGTGTTGGTAACACTGAGGACGCATTCCTAAACAATTATTTGAAAAAAGTGTAAACCAGAAAATAATCTGTTTCACCAGTTCTGAAGTTGCATTTATGAATGGTTCCATACATTACAACATGAACTGATGAAACACAGGGCAATCTATTTTTACATAAATTTCTTACATTTTTATTTGCACATCTTGTACATATCTTGTTTTGTGGCTGAACCTACCCTTTAAAAAAAAGACTATATACTTTTCTGCCTAAATTAAGAAACCAAACATTTAATAAAAACCTATGTATTAAAAAACATTCAATATTCGTTTTCTTTACTTAACCCAATTGACTTCTGAGTGACTCATATATATGTATATATTTGCAAGTAGCAAAACTGATTTTATTTTGGGAAAAGGGCCCACCGTCAGAAGTGCTAACCAAAAAGTAGCTTGACAGTGACTCATTAAGGAGTCAAGACAGTAACAGTGCTAATTATAAGTCAGGTTTCCCAGTAGCTCCTTCAAATACGCTCGGATGAACACAGGGTTCCCACTCTATTTAAAAAATAAAATTCCCTGACTTTTCCAGACAAATTTTTACAAAATTCCAGGTCACATTCTAACAGTTCACAACATTTTTAAGGTTAAAAACCAAGAACTAATTTAGCATTCGATAGCCAATAATAAAACCAATTTAAGAGCTATACACTGTAAAAATTAATACATAAAGCACAAGTAATTTTGCATAAAAGAACTTATACAAAATATTTGAGTATATAATCAGTTTGTGATTTAATGTATCATAAGCTTGAAATTCTTCAATTTAAGACAGTGAGACAAAACAAAATTCTTTACCTGTTAAATATTAGCTGTTTCTTTTAAAATCGGTTCAAAATTATATTCATAAAATAAAGTGATACGAAAGTGTGTATGAATCTTATTGGTTACTTTTTCCCAAAGTGTCCGAGAAGCCATGATCAATTATTTTCCAGGTCATTGAGGCAATTTTCCAGGTTTTGGACGAAAGTTCATCATTTTCCCTGACTTTTTTGGGCAGAATTAAATTCCCTGAAAATTCCAGGTTTTCCCTGACCCTGTGAACACATCGTGGCTATTTTTGTGTATGTTTAGAAAGTAGTTTAGTTTTTACAAAGTGATCAAGGTAGTGTTTAAGAGATCAATTAAACAGCAAGTGATTAATGAACTATCAATTAAGGTTTTTTTTATTGACAGAAAAGAGCTTTAAAAGGACTGAGTTATTTAAACTTAAGAATTAATTAACGAATAAACTGAGCACATCGTCCTCACCAAGCAGTCACATTCCTCAAAAAACTGTCGGTTATTCGACAATCCATTGGGGGATTGCACACAAATTGCCAGCTGTCGATCTTTTAAAGTTTCTTGGGGTTGTACTGTACACTGTACCACCTACACAAGATTATATTCCTCAAGATGTGTACGAAGAATGCCGTCTTTCACTGCATCAAAGACAAACTTAACGTTTTCCGTATCTGTAAAAGAGAATGGTTATTAACATATAAACAAAATTTTGTCTGTGGAATCACAGTACAAGAATATAAGATGAAAATATTTTCAGCTGCAAAACTAATGAAGTCAATTCTAGAGTCATTAACTATTTTAAAGAAGTGCTTTTTTGAAGGTTAACAACGGTTACGATTTATTCAATATTAACACTTAAAATGTTTTTACAAACCCTTAAATTATGAACATAATAGATAAACATATAATTCCATACTTAGTACATTATGTTCATTGAAATTAATATCACACTGGAGTAACACAATGTGCTGTTGGTGACGGACCAGGATCAACTTTTGAAGGGAAAGAACCGAGGAAAACACCACGTAATTTCTGACCCCAATCAGATGACAAGGCAACACCTGAGCTTGCACCCCATTCTCCAAACTTCCACACCATGATAAAATGAGGACATTTGAGGCTACAAGAGATTTAATAGCACCAGCTTCTTTTGTACGAAAGTCTTTGATTGCATTCGAACTCGCAGCCCTTGGATTGCTAATCCGATGCTCTTAAAACTGGGCTACTGTTTCGTCTCAAGTGGTCATTGAACTCTGGTAAATTTGCAATACGTCGAAGTAATAGCGAATCAAGGTCACATGCAAAAGAAGCGAAAAAGAGACATAAAAACAAGGGGAAATTCCAAGATCATAATCAATACTGATGATTTCAATATGAGAAGTCTCAAACTATGCACAGTACAAAATAGTTCCTTTTTCATCTTTAAATAAAAACTTCCTATTTTCTTTCTTGAAACGTTTAAACACATTAAATCGTTTCTAACAGGATGCCAATAAATAGTGTTCAGAAAATTATTCAAAATTATTGATAATACTTTACCTGTTGCACATGTAAAATGAGAGTAAACCATTCGGTCTGGATCAGGATTTTGAGCAACATACATTCTGTAGATGAACTCTCTGGCAGCGACGTGGTCTTGTTTAGGACCTGTTAAAAGACATAAATCAGGTTTTTTAAAATATGGAATAGAGAAAAATAAATAAAATCTAACATGATAAGTGTGCAAATGTTTCCAAATTCATTGTAAATTTAATTGCCTTTTTCCAAAAGAAATGAAAATATCATGCCCTTAATCAATATGACAATGTGTCTAATTCTACCTTAATATATGATACGAACGTGATAAAAAGTAAAATCCCCTAAATATCACAGCAGCGTTTAAAATTAATTGGTAATTAATTCAACATATTTGTTACATTACCTTGGTAGACTTTTCAGTGAATCTTTCAAAGCAATAATTATATTTCTGAAGAATCTAGATCTCAAGAGGTCAGAATTCAGTCCCATTTCATTCTTCCAAAGTAGAAATATTCAATTAGACACAAAATTCTCTTTATTTATTTCGATAAAGGGTCTTACCGTCGTATTCGGGAAAGTAGTCAACCAGAGGAGAGACCATTATTTTTTCTTCGAAGAGATCTATCTTGTTGAGAAAAAGAATGATCGATGTTTTTTGAAACCATGGAAATGTGCTGATCGTTTTGAACAGAGCTATACTTTCTTCCATGCGATTCTACAAAATGAAAAAATAGGTTTAAAAAAACGTCCCAAGCAATCATCTTTAAGCCTTCTGAAGCAGCTATTTTGACAATTTAGAACAAGAGTAATATTTCAGAGCAAGCATTTTGTCAATTTGGAGAAGCTTTAACCCTCTGCCAAGCAGCCCTAAAGGCCTTACAGAGTCGCTGCTTTTCTTCCAAAACAGTGTGGGAATGTCACAATGCACTTTTGGATCTGGCTGAAAGAAACAAAGTGTCTTTTACCTGGGTCTCTGTGGCAGTGAGGGTAATGAAATGGCAGACCAATAAGCATAACATGGATATGAAACGCCATTTAGAGCCTGTTTTGGGGTCTACCTCACAATGTAGTTAGAGGGACAATCAAGGGTTTACTCCTCGCCGAGTCTTACCATACATGGCTTCAATCTAATGATGACAAGCCAAAGAGTTCAATCAACAATCACCCTGGGATAGATGGAAGGAACTGCTGAAATTGAGCAGGAGAGAAAAGAACCCTGACGTCTGTAATTTTTGAACACCGCAAAAACCACCTACACTGGTTTTTCGCAGCTACAGCGTCTCGTCGCCACGAGGCTAGCGATACAACTTTGGTATACAATTTTGTAACTAATGATAATTTTCATGAAATAAAATAATATTTTTTGTTTGCAATTACATTTTTTTAGAATATTTTATGTACATTTGCATTTGATGAATAGTATGATGATCTAGAGTCAATATATTTTGTATTTTTTCTCGTTTTTTCAAGTGTTATTGTAAGAGTTCCATTAAGGGGTTGTATTTAATTGTTATTGTAAGGGTTGCAACCCTTACAATAACAATCAAAATATCTGTAGAGAAGAGAACAATAAAAAATATTTTTGGAGAATTAACCTTTTACAGCATCTGACCTTAAATATTTATAAATATTGTTGTGTGGATACTGTATATCGATACCAATCACGGATCACAACATTTCTTAAGGGAATTGTAAAATCAGGGAACTTTTTTTAAGGATTTTGTTGCTACCCTGAAAAATGTCGCCAAAGACAAATTGCTAGTCCTTCAAATGTTAATGACCATATATGTAGCACTGCTCTTCCAGCTTACACTGAGGGTATCTGTACCTTTTAGTCATAACGACCCCTCAATAGAAACCGCAACACCAGGTGATAATTGGATGACACACATTCCTTTTCCTGGGGAGAGCATATTAAAGGCTGATTTTGGCAGTTTCAGTAAGTAGCCTACAAGGTCATGTAGCTGGCTTGCTTCCCTTAGCCAAGGAAGGAAACAATGTTATCGCCGCTCCAGATGTAGAGGCATTTGGAACATATTTATGAAACATTTAGAAAGCTACTAAAATTGAATACTCTGCCCAATACTACAAGCCTAGTTTCCATTAATTTAGTTACTAAATCCCCTTCAACATGAACACACACAAGTACAATTAATCTCCAATTATGATTGTTTTAATTCATTACAAACTTCCAATAATTAGCAAAATGTAGTACACATTCTGGAAATCTTAAGATCTGACAGCATAGTCATTTTAATAGCAATGACAAAAAACAAGCTATGTCTGATTGGAACACATCTCTGGATTTAAAAAGTAAGAAACAATTCAAAACAGAAAAATGAATGTCTTGTTAAAGGCATCATTTGCTTAATGGAGATAAAAGTCAAAATACGTCCACTTTTTTATGTGATCACTTTCACTCAAATCACTGTTTCTAGCTTGCATATTAAATTAATAAATTAAAAATTAAAGATGCTTATCAATAAATATAAGAATGTATTGATGACTAAATATGTTTGTAAACATATAGTGGACACAGTACCCTTTGAATAATTTTTTTTGTATCCACATTCACAACAAAATGTTTTGTGTACCTACCTTATTTAAATACAAATTATATTACAAAAAAAAATTTCATTCACAGTAATTAAAAAATTAAATTTCAATAAAAATATTTCAATAATTTCACATTTCTATTCCATCTGCAAATTTTAATTTTTTATCCTGTATTTTATTTAATTACCTTGCATGAAGTGTTCCTCACAATTTTGTGCATGGATTATTAGATATACCAGTTATTAATTTTTTACAAATATTTTTGTATGCTAGAAATGCTAATTTCATGAATTGTTTAGTGACAGTGGGGTGAAGAATGTGGGACTTATATTACTAGTAAGCAAGTTTTTCTCACCTGTCAACTTTATACCTCCAGCCAAAAGCAAAGTATTGCGCTCTGTGATTTTCACACTTAAAAGTGTGCCTTTCTGGTCTTTTTAGGAAGTTATTGAAAAGTGCCCACAACCACTATTTCAGGAATTTAATTTGGGCCGCTTTTGGATCAACAATTGGGAAACAAAACCATCACCAAACATTTCAAGCAGTCTGTAGATTCTATTTATTGAAGAATTAGTGGAAAATCACCATTTCATGGTTCCCACTCTTTGGTGGGAAAAAAATTCAAGTACTTTTCCAAGACCCGTGTGAAGTTTTTCAAGGATTATTGTAAAAAGGCAGAAATTATCTCTGTAACTTCCCATTTTAGTAGACAACTTTTCTGAAGAACCTCCTTATTACCATTCACACACTTAGCAATTCCAAACATATTTCTAGTCAATATTCAAGCATGTTATGGGAAAGAAAATATTCTCAAAAAGCAAAAGTAAAGTAACTAAGTTATTATACTTATATTCTATATGTTCGAACTGACACAGAATCCCACTGACCTTGAGCAAAGAAAATAAACACATACCTTGATGAACAAGCGTATTTGGCGTATTCTTCGGAAATGGATTAAAACCACGCCTTCTAAGCGTGTTGTAAGGCGTGTGTGTTTCGAGCTGATTCATACTCAAGAAAATTCCAGATTAAAATGTTTCAAAATAAATTCAAGCACTTTCAAGTACTTTCCGAGGTCCTTGAAAGTGAAATTCAAGTACTTTTCAAGGCCTGTGGGAACCCTGCATTATTTTTCTGATTTTCTTTTTTAAACATCAATTTTAAAGTAAGATAATTTTTACTCTGAAAAATTATCATGAATTTTCTTATACACTGTTTCAAAAAATCAAGCAAATAATTACAAATTAATTGCTGATAGCTCAACAGAAGAAACAGAACCTGCTGTATTCCCATAGCAAAAGCTTTGAAATAAAAGACATTGGAGGGAAATAGCTTTTCGAAAAGATTTTGACCTTAAACATATTCTTAGAATAATGTGTTTGATCTAACATAGAAAAAATATTTTCCTGAACCTTTTTAAATAGCTTTACATTGTTTTTATTTTGTGCCATACTTCATTGAATGGTAATGCTCTTACATGCATGGATAAGTTTAAAAAAATGTTATTTGTATTAGATGTCAAACAGCAGCAAGCATGAATATGTGTAATTTCAAATTCAACTTATAAGTTGAAAAGACCACTTTATGTTCAACCCCCCCTTAAAACAAGTGGGAAATTTTATAATCATTTAACATTCCTTTGTTCCTTCAAATCAACATAATCTCAAAATGGGGATGATATAAATCGTAATGTTTTGTTTTTACAATTTTTTAAGAAGTATTTTCCACATGCACACATCTGTTACATTTCTAGACATTCGATTTTAAATCTGCTCTAAATTTGAATGAACATACACACGTCTTAAAAAGAATTGGTGTAATATTAACCTCATTATCTGATTCATATAAAATTTGGTCATATTCACTCAATGCAATTAAAAACATGATCGCAGTGACATTTTCGAAGCAATGAATCCATTTCCGTCTCTCTGAACGCTGACCACCAACGTCAACCATCCTGAAAACAAATCAATTCAAAAATTAAAATAATACAGATTGATGAATTCCTTACTAATCAAAATGTTCTTGAAAAATGACAGGTACCTGGAGCTTGTAATACCAGTTGATACTTGCAATATTTATTATAACTACACTATTTTAATATTTCTGAATAAAAATGGGTTCCACACACCTAAATTTAACATAATCCAAATCAAATACATATTCGATAATTCCAGTCGTGGCAACTCTCACTCGTAGAATGTCCTGTTGGGTTGGTACGTAATCTGGAAGAGCTATTCTCTCCAAGTTACTAAGATAACTAGATACAAAACAAGCAATGATCATTAATATGACAGTGTATGAGGAAATAGTTGATTGCAAAAAAAAATACAGGTAATCATGTAAAATATACGTTATCGCCAAAAGTAACTCTCTACATTCGGCAAGGCAGAATAGTGTTTCCGAGGGAATGTGTGTTGTCCCACTATCACTCCAAGCTGTGGCTTCTACTGAGGGGTCGTTATGCCTAGAAGGTAGATGCTTCTTGTGTAAACTGAAAAGGCAGTGGTGACTTCAATACCTATGGTCATTAACTTTCAAAGGACTCGCAAGTTGTCTTTGACAAGATATTTTTAAGAGGACAGATTCTACTCTCGAGGAGAAACTATTTGCAAGCGTCCCTGCCGACAGAGATTAGGCTATTAACGCATGGGCGTCTATGTTACACAGAAAAGAGGGGAAGGAAATGGGATTTGGCCGTTTCTTCGGGAGGTCTGAAAGAATCTGAGCCAGTGAACTCTTGGCTGCTTCCCAGTGCTTGATTTCAGCTGCAGTCTAAAAGGAACATGATTGTGGGATCATTAGTTAATTGGAGTTGAATTAACGTCGCACTGGAGCAACACACCAGATGATGATCCAAGATCAATCTCAAGAAAAAACACAGTACAAAATCCGGAATCCTCAGGACCTCGGCCATTCCGTATTTCAGATTACTTGCATTTTTTGCCAAAATAAAACGTTGATCTAAAAACCACACCACCATGAATTTTGTGTTTGTAGCAGTAAAATAGCAGATATATAAATAGGAATCATTTTTAAAAAAGGAAAAAACCTTTTTAATACAATGCAACAAATCTTAATTGCAAATCTTCTAATTTTTCTGTGTGGTATTTACTCTAAACATTATTTTGTATTGTTTCATCAATTAGGTACAGCTTTAACTATTTGTTCTTTTTAAATTGTCGCAAAGTGAAAAGGCGAAGAAAAAAAAAACAGAGGTTAGCAAAACGTCCGGATTTGAGACGTCTGGATTTGGGACTTTGTACTGTATGAGATATTTTAAAACAATAAACGGAAGTCAATTTGCCATGTAACATAACACCTTTGTAGCATAAAAACACTTTAAATAAGTTTAAAAACATACAAGTCTGTCAATTTTAAATCAAAAAGAGATCATCAAAATTTAACAGATATTAATTAAAGAAACAATTCCAGCGGCAGTAAATATATTTACTAAGTTCAAAATCTAATTTACATAAAAAATAAGCTATGCATCAAATATTTATTTTACAAGAACATCTTCATATTGACCCAAGAATCTTATTGGAATTGCAAAATATTACATTGATTTTTACTTACTACTTAGCTGAATCTGTTAATTGATATTCTCTTCTCCTATCATAACATTCCTGTATACCAGGATCATTCCACAATGCTCTAATAGCATTCACAAACTGAATTTCAAGTGTGGCAACAGTTTCAAAGTCCACACTTTGAACAAGATGAGCATTATCCTGCAAAAAAGCATTTGTAAATATGAACAAGAATTTCGCCATTCAAAGAAAATAATAATAATAATTGCAAATAAGTTTGTAACCATGTCCTTTCAATGATAACAACTTTGCTAACTAAAAACAGTTGCATTTCCAATAAGAGACGTTAACAGGGTTGGTTCTTAACTAGTTATTGATTTAACTCCCAATGAAATATATTGTTAATGAATGCAACTCACATGATTGGATTGATCTTTGTATTTTATCTTGAGGAAATCCATTGCCTTAATCATGCTCTGCATAACCATAACTATATTTTGATATACAAGTTTAATAAAATGTCTTTTGTCTTCATCAGAGTAACCACCGCCATGAATAATTCTTATCTGTTTGATAAAAGTACTTTTGCCTGATTCTCCAGATCCTGTAAAAGACATTTCATTCAATATAAATTGAAAAAGGAAAACCTCTTTACTATAGTAAATAAAGTACACTTCTTGTAAAAAAAAAATCGGATTTAAATTGAATTTTTATGACACATTTTCATTTGTTGCCATTTTAGTATAATCTTGTTAGGTAGGTATCATGCACACCTATTACAGAGGGTTTTCAAGCTAAAATTAAATTATCTTAAACAGAAATACACATTGCTGTTCCCAAAAACAATGACGAAAGTGGAATTAATCAATTTATTCAAAAAAATAAAACACATAAAGAATACTGTTCATTATTAATAGTAATTACAGCATGTGAGAAACTAGGATGGTGATGAAAGTGGTTTTGATAACAGCACATTATGTAACATTTAAATGCCACTCATGCAGGTATATCTTTTATCTAATGACATGATTTTTTGCAGTCGTATCATTGTTCTTCAGAGACAGCAACAAGAGGGTTCAGGAAATGTAACAGGTCAAATAAAAAATATATACTTTCAAAACGCAATTCAACAAATAAACAAATTTACTAACCTGTCATAAATGTTTTTAAAACTTCTGAGGTAAAAAAAAGTTAAATAATCTTTAAAATTTTCCTTTTATTCAAATTCTTTTAATAATACAAATGATTTAAAATTCCAAATTGACAGACAATTAAGATTTATTTTAATTTAAAATTTCTGAAGTTTTTCATTAGTAACTTATTTTAAAATTTCAAGGGAAGCAGGGTTCCCACTTTATTTCAGAAATAAAATTCCCTCACTTTTCCAGGTTTTCCAGACAAATTTTTACAATATTCCAGGTTATGCTTAAGCAACTCACGACATTTTAAAGGTGAGAAACCAAGAAATCATTAGCATTTAATAGCCAATAATAAAAATCAATTTAATGTATCATAAGCATGAAATTCTTCAATTTTAACCTGGAGACAAAACAAATTAATTTAGCAGTTAATTACTGGCCATTTCTTTTAAAATCAGTTGAAAATTATATTCATAAAATAAAGTGATACGAAACTGTGTGCAAATCTTATTGGCTACTTTTCTCCAAAGCGTCTGAGAAACCATGATCAATTATTTTCCAGGTCAATGAGGCAATTTTCCAGGTTTTAGAAGAAAATATGAATTTTACCTGCCTTTTCCCTGATGTTTTTGGACAAAATTAAATTCCCTGACAGTTCCAGGTTTTCCCTGGCCTGTGGGAACCCTGGAGAAGAAAATGCAAAATGAAACAAGTTTTCTTTTTGAAGAGTAAAAATATCTACTATTATAAAAGGAAAAGTTTGTTTGTTTGTTTCTTGGCCTCAAAGTCCTGACGACACTTACAGTAATGGGATTTGCCACACAGCTAGTCCAAATATTTTTTGTAATTTTAGGGTCGAGGCGAATTTTAAAATTCAATCTAGAATATTTTAAAATGAATTTAATAGTTTTTTTCTCCTTTGGATCTTTTCTTTGTCCCACTCCAGTAATTGGAAGAAAGAACTAAATTCTGATATTTTCTCCTATGACGTCATGTCACAATCGTCACTATTGAAGTCAGCCTTTGAAACCATGCCAAGTTTTTTCACCTTCCGCTCACAATTAAATGGGAATGTGTAGTCTCCGCTCAAACGATTCCACAGTGAACATTTTGACTGTTTAGTTCTGTTTTGTAAAATCGGGATTGTTAAAGATAGATTAAAAATGTCAACGGATTTGAAATTTGCAGAAAATTTTCTTTTAATAAATAATTTTTCAATTAAATATTTATATATTTTCACAAGAGATCGTGATGTCACACCGATTAGATCTCTTCGATGTTTGATTTTGTTTTAATAAATAGTTTTTCAATTAAATATTTATATTTTTGGTCTGCGAAGCAAACCACCACACGAGCAATGTGACCTCCATGAAAAGAACTGTCATGGGCACCGACCTTTGCGAAGCAAACCAATACCTCGGGTAACTCCGTATGGTTGTTATCCAATAGGCTATGAACTCCCATTTGGTTTGCGAAGCAAACCAATAACCACACAAAAGCAACTGGCTCTAGCAACACCAGGCTAGCCACGCAGTGGCTAGTACTTATATAATTTTTTTTACTAAACCATCAAAATAATTTAGCAACAAGATTAAGTAAAATTTACTTTTCTGACTAATATTCCACAGGAAATAAGAACTTTAAAACAGCTGCACGTCATGATTTAAATCAGCAGTTCCAAAAATGTGTGCAACTGCTTCCCTACAATCAGTTTAGAATTTTAGGGAATAAAAGGTTCAAAAAATCCTTACACCACCAAATTTCCTGAAAACCGAAGTTATCATGTTGTTGGGGATTAGTTTAATCTTTTCTATCTGTTACTTATCTATCTTAAAAATATTTAAGACCTGGAGGTTTAATAGTTCTTTCTAGTTGATTGGAGTTATAAAGAGAAAATTATTTTGGTGAAAATTGCCTGAAGGGGAGATCTCTATTTGACAGAGATGTAATCGAGATAATTTAGTTATAGTTTTCTATCTGGTTTGATGTTTGTAATAGAGTATCTCAAACACAGGATAAACTTCGCTGGACAGGAGCTTCCTATTTTTACCTTAAATTTCCTTTTCCTAGCAGTTATGCTTAGATAACAATTATGTTTTTCTTAGCAATTTATCATAAAATCATAAGCATGTCCCTGAGCATTATTTAATAAGTAAAACATCTCTGAATAAACAAGATTTTCATACTTCTAAATTTTCTTTCAACCTGCTTAATTTTTTTATTTTAGAGACATGTGCTTATTCGTAACTATTATTATAGACAAGCATATTAGATTACTTGTTTTGATTTCGAATCAATACCCTAAGAAATAACAAGTGTGTGTACAATTATAGAGGGTGCAGCATAAGATTTAAATGGACCATAGTTTGAAAGGTTTGGGAACAACTGATTCAAATGCAACCAACTGATTAAATAAGCCTAAATCATATATTTTTACAATACCTAAATACAAATATTGACGACCAGCTACAGGCTCAAGCCCAACAAGGCTGGTCCTTTGTTTATGAATTCCCCAATTCCCACTGACTATCCAATTGTGTCTTAAATTCGTACACTCCCTTTGAATTAACTATATTTTCTGGCAACGCGTTCCAACTGTCTATTACCCTATTAAAGTAGTAGTTTTTCATTAAATCCCGATTAAAATGTGTCTTATTCAATTTATACCCATGGCCCCTTGTTTTGTTATCCCCTGTTGAAATTTAAGCCCTCTGTGTCCCCTTGTTTTACAAACTTGTAAAGCTGAATCAAATCCCCCCTCCTACTTCTTCTTTCCAGTGTATACATGTTTAGCTTACTTAAACGTTCATTAGAGTCGAAATTTGCTAGCCCCTTTATTATTTTTGTAGCTCTGTGCTGAACCCTTTCAATTGATTCTATGTCCTTTCTCATATATGGAGCCCAGAATTGTACAGCATATTCTAGATGTGGTCTTACTAAACCCTTATATAACGGCAAGATTATAATCTTATCCCTTGAAGTTACAGTCTTTTTAATATACCCCAATAACCTATTAGCCTTTTTACCCGCAGTTGAACATTGGTGACCCATTTTAAAATCCCTGTGAATTATGACCCCAAGATCCTTGACTGTTTCTCCCTCCTTTACCTTTACTCCCTGCAGACAGTACTTGGCTCCGCTGTTCCTGTAACCCATATGCAGAACTATGGTGAACATGACAAGATAATTAATAATCTGAATAAATTTAACGTATATTAAAATTCAGGAAAAAGTAAGGAACCGTATCTTTTAGTTTCATTCAAGAAAATTCCTGCCCCGCGAAACATGGGGCCACAAACGCCACTTCTAACTTATGATTTTCGGCAAAATGTTAAAACTCATTATCGCTGGAAAGGTTTAAGAGATGTTTTTAACTTTTTTTTATTTGAAAGATAATATTTTTCTGATTAAAATGATATCCTCTGTTTGGAAATATGTCCCACCCCAGCAAAAAAAGTGACACAACTCAAAATTGCAGAATTTGAGAAACATCAACTTAAAGGATACTATAAAAGTTATATTGAAATACACTCTATAACAAAAAAATCGACACCCCAAGGAGTTGTTCGATGGAGACAAAAATTGGTGGATAGGAAAATTATGTACAGAATAGAAAATGATTAAAATTTCAGAACAATTGAAGGATTTATTTCAGAGTTACAGTAACGAGCTCAATAAGGTGTTGACCCGCCTCTAGCCTGGATGCAAGCTGCCGCACGGCCTGGCATAGACAGATAAAGCTCCCGGATGGTCTCTTGCAGTATTTCTTGCCAAATTTGCTCTAATTGTCGGACTACGTCATCAACATTCCCTACAGGATGCAGTTGCCTTCCCATCATATCCCAGACATGCTCGATGGGAAAGAGATCTGGTGATCTGGCTGGCCAAGGAAGTGTTTGACAAGCTTGAAGACAGTTCATAGCAACACGTGCTGTATGTGGTCTGGCATTGTCTTGCTGAAAAATAAGCCCAGGGTACTGCGAAAGGAACGGTAGCAAAACAGGTCTCAGAATGTTTTGCTACATACCACTGTGCAGAAAGTGTACCTCTAATGACGACCAAAGGGGTCCGGCTACCAAGGGAAATGGCACCCCAGACTATAACTCCTTGTTGAAGGCTCGTGTGGCGTGCAATAGTGAAAGCAGGATCGGCAAGCTGCCCTGGGCGTCTCCAGACATGTCTCCGATGATCGTCAATACACAGTTGGAAGCGGGATTCGTCGCTAAAGACTATACATCCCCAGTCAGCATTATTCCAGCCTGATTGAGTCAAGCACCACTGTAATCTGGCTTGACAGTGTGCAGGCGTGAGTGGCAGGTGGCGTAACGGTCGGTACAAGCGTAGATTTCGCTCTCTCAGCCGTCTGTAAATGGTCATGGTGGACACTCGTGTGTGGGTCGCACAACTGATGGCTGATAGCGATGAATCAGGCGCTGTGACAGCTGATCTGACAATCACTCTGTCCTTGCGATCTGTTGTGACCCTACGTCGACCGCTACCATCATGACGCTGAAATCTGCCACTGTCTACCCACTCTTGCCAGCATCTTCTAATCGCTGCATCGCTTCGACTCACATGACGAGCGATTCTCCGATTTGCTCAACCTGCCTCTTTCAATCCAATGATACGACCTCTTTCAAACTCTGAAAGTTGCTCGAAACCTTTGACGAGGCATTTTTTCAGTCGTTGAAAGGTATCCTAAATCGCAATGCTGCAGAAACTTATAACAACAGTTCAAGAACAACTCCTTATATACATCTGCTGGATGCGCAGTTCCGATGCGCTATTCATTCACGGGACACCAAATTTTAATCATTTGCATATTTGGTCAAAACATTTTTGCATACGAAATTTCAAAGCAATCGGATGATTCCTTCTTGGTGCGTCGATTTTTTTGTTATAGAGTGTAGTATAAGCTTCTTTTAAATTTTAGGTAAGTATTTATGTCTTTAAATATCTATTATATTCTATAGAATAGTAATATAACTTTCAATAGTAATAAACACTTTTCTTGCCGTGGTGTAATGTAGCCTCTGAATTATTTTTCAAACAATCAAAAATAATTTTTTTTAATGTTAATCCCAAAAATTGATTTCTTGATTGTTGATCAGTACTACAGAGTAATACATTCCCTGAAAAGGATAGCTTTCACTTTTGAGTTTCACAGGTTCTATAAACAATTGAAAATTTTGCCATGCATTTAACCAGTTTTCGTTACCACATGCTCACATATTAGTCTCATGATATCAAAATCAAGTCTTATTTGGCAGTATTTTAATTCTTAATACAGATAACTTACCGGACACAGCTTTCAAAATATAATAAAGCTTCTAAAATATATGGGCAAGTTCCAAAACATATTACAACTTCCACAGTAACGAAATCCAGAAGAATAAAACCATTTCACCAGCTTCAAGTTTGTTTAATTAATCATTTTTATTCCATAACATTTAGCACATTGGTCCAAAAGTGAATTTCTTAAAAAACATAATGAAAAATTCCAGAATCAAAGTGGCATATTCTCCTTTTCACGATATGTAGTACCCTTAAATATAGGAATCCTGTAAAATTATCAGAATTTTTTAGATAAATAAACTTTTTTAATGCATAAAGAAATTAACCACGGAAGCTAAAGCATGAACATTGTTTTTAAACCTGTTAAAATCAAAAGTGAAAGTTCTCTTTTTCAGGGAATGTAGTACTGTATGGCACTGATCAATAGTTCAAAAAACCAACATTTTTAAGACTGCCATTTTTAAAAACAAATTATTTTTAACACTTGAGGCCTCATCTTTAACGGCCTGTATCTCGGGCCAGAAATTTTTTTTGAACAAAACAAAAAAATACAGGTTTCTTACTTTTTCCTGAATTTTAACATGTTAAATTCAAAAACATCCGAGACTATGAAACTAACCCACTCTGCCTGAACTGATATGGACTAGACCAAAATTATCTATTTCTGAAGGGAGAAACTAGATTTTGTTGTAAGCATTTCATTCCTAGGTGATTTATTAGATAAAAACTGAGATTGAAATGCACTTTTACATTGTTTAGAAACACAAAACAGCTTATGATTCATATTTACAAAGCTTTCTGTAGTTCTATAGCCAGCTGTTAGCATAGAAATTAAAGAGGTAGCAGATACACAAATAGGATGGCTTTTACTACACGGTCCCCATAGATTTTCCGACAAATCTGCTGACCCAGCTCAACAAATCAGTTTTTTGACAACCCTATTCTTGAAAATATTATGTGCCAATTTTGATTTTTTGTCACCAAACACGCAAATATTGCCAAATGTATTGAATTTTGGCTATCTTTTATCAATGCAACCCTAACCCTTGACCCTGTTTTTTAATCTACTATTTCGTTTCCACTGCTCCCTTTGTGATCACATGCGTTTTTTCAAAATTGTTCCCTTGATAACACGTGCTCTTCGTTTACCATCTTTTTTTGATGCTGTTCCTTTTGAAATTTTTGCTGTGAGATTACACCATTAAATAAGTATGTCTGAGGCAAGTAAGAGAATAAATGTCGATGGTTTATAATTATGATGAAAATGTGAACTTGAGGTTTTTGTACACACAAGAACATAAATCAATGGGAAAAGGCAAAAGAAAAGCTGTTGAAGCGTCAACCTATCATACAAAGTGAAGGGTGAGTTTGTTTTCCATACATTTTATTGGTTATTTATGCATTCCTCATTTTCTATTCCATATATGCAAAGGTTCACTGTGTGGATTTTGCTTATACAGAATAAGAAAAATTTATGCACATTTTTCTTTACTTGTTTCTCACTGTATGTTGTTGTATGTATATTGACGTCATCTTAGATTTGGACGTCATCGACATGATCTTAAATTTGGTAACTTTTTTGAAAAGTCACCTAGAGGGACCACAAAGTAATGATAACCACACAAACGGTTAAAAAATAGTATGGAAAAGACAATTTTCTTTTTCCTAGACAATCTTTAGAAACACAAATGTTTATAAAATATACTCTAATAATTATTAAATCAAAAATCACAAGATGGTTTTAAAATATACTGGTAAAACATGATTTGGCCATTAAGATATTTTTCACATCATTCTTTAAACATTTACTATGTTTAACATTTATATAAATTCATAGCTTCATTACTGTTCATTGTTCAACAAATTCTGTTATGTTAACCAAGTAGTGCCAAAATGACTTAAAATACAAACTTTAACTCATAAATGTTCAAAAATGAGCAAGGTTAATGGAATACAGTAAGAAACTATATCAAAATAAACTGTGACGTAATACAAAAGAGTGAATACTTACCCAAAAACAACAGTTTGAGTTCTCGTCTTGCATCGCTCTTATCTTTCCTCAGTTGTTTTTCAATTTCTTGATGTATTTTTTTCTTTTCTTTCTCTTCATAACTCATGCAGCAATCCATAGTGTAGCTTGGGGATATTTCTTTTCCAAAGCAACCTTCACATAAGAAACAAAACACAGTAAGAAACACAACACACTAGAATCCTTGATGCACATAATAATCCTCAGACAAACATTCATTGCATCATATGAGTAAAAATGCAAAACAATCCAGCAAGCAGAAATAACCGGTACAGTCAGATTTAATAAATGTGTAAAACGATTGACAAGATAATATATACTAAAATAAATCCACCAAAAATATAAAACCCTATTAAAATACTTCTGCTACACACAAACAAACCATGCATTCTAATCTTGAAAATCAGGTATTGGTATATTAATTAACGCCGTACTGGAGCAATACAACGGGCTATTAACAACGGTCTAGTATTTATCCAGAAGGGAAAGATCCCAGGACAACACTACGTAATTTTGAACTACCTTGAAAATCAGAATGAAATTATATGACAGGCACTACCAATAGTACTAGACTTAACACAATATAAACAAACAATAAATGAGGGATGCAGTGTCGAAATCAAGCTAAACAATGTCTTACAGTAATCGATTCTGTGTAACAAGACTTAACAGACTAGCATAAACACTACTTTACATATACCTTCCGAAAACAGCGGAAACAAAAGTATCGAAACGGCCGCATTAAGGTGTGGCTTCGCCTACTCAAAGGAATCAGAACACACTGCGAGTGTCA
>CANAIC010000117.1:0-27555 GCA_947359465.1 Metellina segmentata
TCGCGAAAACATTGTAAAACGCTTTCTTTCGTGAAAAGGAGACGTTTTGTTACATTTTCGCAACTTTGGTTGCGATTTCTGGGTGAACCACTATAGATATCGATATACTTTCACTTCGAGCCTAGGTGGGGTCCGACCCTCTACCTCTATGCGTGATTTCATCCAAATCGGACCAGCCGTTTTTTTTTTATCGCCATTTGAATGCGAATTTTTGACTTTTGCCCCGTTGGAGCCATGTTAGCCGACCTATAAATTAGGCCATAACTCCCGGAAAAAAAATCCTTTTTTAAAACCGCTTGGGGATCCTGTACAGTATCCACTTTCCTAAAGAACTGCCAGCTTTGGATGAATTCGCTACGTATTTTCTGTCAAGAATTCGCGAAAACATTGTAAAACGCTTTCTTTCGTGAAAAGGAGACGTTTTGTTACATTTTCGCAACTTTGGTTGCGATTTCTGGGTGAACCACTATAGATATCGATATACTTTCACTTCGAGCCTAGGTGGGGTCCGACCCTCTACCTCTATGCGTGATTTCATCCAAATCGGACCAGCCGTTTTTTTTTTATCGCCATTTGAATGCGAATTTTTGACTTTTGCCCCGTTGGAGCCATGTTAGCCGACCTATAAATTAGGCCATAACTCCCGGAAAAAAAATCCTTTTTTAAAACCGCTTGGGGATCCTGTACAGTATCCACTTTCCTAAAGAACTGCCAGCTTTGGATGAATTCGCTACGTATTTTCTGTCAAAATTCGCGAAAACATTGTAAAACGCTTTCTTTCGTGAAAAGGAGACGTTTTGTTACATTTTCGCAACTTTGGTTGCGATTTCTGGGTGAACCACTATAGATATCGATATACTTTCACTTCGAGCCTAGGTGGGGTCCGACCCTCTACCTCTATGCGTGATTTCATCCAAATCGGACCAGCCGTTTTTTTTTTATCGCCATTTGAATGCGAATTTTTGACTTTTGCCCCGTTGGAGCCATGTTAGCCGACCTATAAATTAGGCCATAACTCCCGGAAAAAAAATCCTTTTTTAAAACCGCTTGGGGATCCTGTACAGTATCCACTTTCCTAAAGAACTGCCAGCTTTGGATGAATTCGCTACGTATTTTCTGTCAAAATTCGCGAAAACATTGTAAAACGCTTTCTTTCGTGAAAAGGAGACGTTTTGTTACATTTTCGCAACTTTGGTTGCGATTTCTGGGTGAACCACTATAGATATCGATATACTTTCACTTCGAGCCTAGGTGGGGTCCGACCCTCTACCTCTATGCGTGATTTCATCCAAATCGGACCAGCCGTTTTTTTTTTATCGCCATTTGAATGCGAATTTTTGACTTTTGCCCCGTTGGAGCCATGTTAGCCGACCTATAAATTAGGCCATAACTCCCGGAAAAAAAATCCTTTTTTAAAACCGCTTGGGGATCCTGTACAGTATCCACTTTCCTAAAGAACTGCCAGCTTTGGATGAATTCGCTACGTATTTTCTGTCAAAATTCGCGAAAACATTGTAAAACGCTTTCTTTCGTGAAAAGGAGACGTTTTGTTACATTTTCGCAACTTTGGTTGCGATTTCTGGGTGAACCACTATAGATATCGATATACTTTCACTTCGAGCCTAGGTGGGGTCCGACCCTCTACCTCTATGCGTGATTTCATCCAAATCGGACCAGCCGTTTTTTTTTTATCGCCATTTGAATGCGAATTTTTGACTTTTGCCCCGTTGGAGCCATGTTAGCCGACCTATAAATTAGGCCATAACTCCCGGAAAAAAAATCCTTTTTTAAAACCGCTTGGGGATCCTGTACAGTATCCACTTTCCTAAAGAACTGCCAGCTTTGGATGAATTCGCTACGTATTTTCTGTCAAAATTCGCGAAAACATTGTAAAACGCTTTCTTTCGTGAAAAGGAGACGTTTTGTTACATTTTCGCAACTTTGGTTGCGATTTCTGGGTGAACCACTATAGATATCGATATACTTTCACTTCGAGCCTAGGTGGGGTCCGACCCTCTACCTCTATGCGTGATTTCATCCAAATCGGACCAGCCGTTTTTTTTTTATCGCCATTTGAATGCGAATTTTTGACTTTTGCCCCGTTGGAGCCATGTTAGCCGACCTATAAATTAGGCCATAACTCCCGGAAAAAAAATCCTTTTTTAAAACCGCTTGGGGATCCTGTACAGTATCCACTTTCCTAAAGAACTGCCAGCTTTGGATGAATTCGCTACGTATTTTCTGTCAAAATTCGCGAAAACATTGTAAAACGCTTTCTTTCGTGAAAAGGAGACGTTTTGTTACATTTTCGCAACTTTGGTTGCGATTTCTGGGTGAACCACTATAGATATCGATATACTTTCACTTCGAGCCTAGGTGGGGTCCGACCCTCTACCTCTATGCGTGATTTCATCCAAATCGGACCAGCCGTTTTTTTTTTATCGCCATTTGAATGCGAATTTTTGACTTTTGCCCCGTTGGAGCCATGTTAGCCGACCTATAAATTAGGCCATAACTCCCGGAAAAAAAATCCTTTTTTAAAACCGCTTGGGGATCCTGTACAGTATCCACTTTCCTAAAGAACTGCCAGCTTTGGATGAATTCGCTACGTATTTTCTGTCAAAATTCGCGAAAACATTGTAAAACGCTTTCTTTCGTGAAAAGGAGACGTTTTGTTACATTTTCGCAACTTTGGTTGCGATTTCTGGGTGAACCACTATAGATATCGATATACTTTCACTTCGAGCCTAGGTGGGGTCCGACCCTCTACCTCTATGCGTGATTTCATCCAAATCGGACCAGCCGTTTTTTTTTTATCGCCATTTGAATGCGAATTTTTGACTTTTGCCCCGTTGGAGCCATGTTAGCCGACCTATAAATTAGGCCATAACTCCCGGAAAAAAAATCCTTTTTTAAAACCGCTTGGGGATCCTGTACAGTATCCACTTTCCTAAAGAACTGCCAGCTTTGGATGAATTCGCTACGTATTTTCTGTCAAAATTCGCGAAAACATTGTAAAACGCTTTCTTTCGTGAAAAGGAGACGTTTTGTTACATTTTCGCAACTTTGGTTGCGATTTCTGGGTGAACCACTATAGATATCGATATACTTTCACTTCGAGCCTAGGTGGGGTCCGACCCTCTACCTCTATGCGTGATTTCATCCAAATCGGACCAGCCGTTTTTTTTTTATCGCCATTTGAATGCGAATTTTTGACTTTTGCCCCGTTGGAGCCATGTTAGCCGACCTATAAATTAGGCCATAACTCCCGGAAAAAAAATCCTTTTTTAAAACCGCTTGGGGATCCTGTACAGTATCCACTTTCCTAAAGAACTGCCAGCTTTGGATGAATTCGCTACGTATTTTCTGTCAAAATTCGCGAAAACATTGTAAAACGCTTTCTTTCGTGAAAAGGAGACGTTTTGTTACATTTTCGCAACTTTGGTTGCGATTTCTGGGTGAACCACTATAGATATCGATATACTTTCACTTCGAGCCTAGGTGGGGTCCGACCCTCTACCTCTATGCGTGATTTCATCCAAATCGGACCAGCCGTTTTTTTTTTATCGCCATTTGAATGCGAATTTTTGACTTTTGCCCCGTTGGAGCCATGTTAGCCGACCTATAAATTAGGCCATAACTCCCGGAAAAAAAATCCTTTTTTAAAACCGCTTGGGGATCCTGTACAGTATCCACTTTCCTAAAGAACTGCCAGCTTTGGATGAATTCGCTACGTATTTTCTGTCAAAATTCGCGAAAACATTGTAAAACGCTTTCTTTCGTGAAAAGGAGACGTTTTGTTACATTTTCGCAACTTTGGTTGCGATTTCTGGGTGAACCACTATAGATATCGATATACTTTCACTTCGAGCCTAGGTGGGGTCCGACCCTCTACCTCTATGCGTGATTTCATCCAAATCGGACCAGCCGTTTTTTTTTTATCGCCATTTGAATGCGAATTTTTGACTTTTGCCCCGTTGGAGCCATGTTAGCCGACCTATAAATTAGGCCATAACTCCCGGAAAAAAAATCCTTTTTTAAAACCGCTTGGGGATCCTGTACAGTATCCACTTTCCTAAAGAACTGCCAGCTTTGGATGAATTCGCTACGTATTTTCTGTCAAAATTCGCGAAAACATTGTAAAACGCTTTCTTTCGTGAAAAGGAGACGTTTTGTTACATTTTCGCAACTTTGGTTGCGATTTCTGGGTGAACCACTATAGATATCGATATACTTTCACTTCGAGCCTAGGTGGGGTCCGACCCTCTACCTCTATGCGTGATTTCATCCAAATCGGACCAGCCGTTTTTTTTTTATCGCCATTTGAATGCGAATTTTTGACTTTTGCCCCGTTGGAGCCATGTTAGCCGACCTATAAATTAGGCCATAACTCCCGGAAAAAAAATCCTTTTTTAAAACCGCTTGGGGATCCTGTACAGTATCCACTTTCCTAAAGAACTGCCAGCTTTGGATGAATTCGCTACGTATTTTCTGTCAAAATTCGCGAAAACATTGTAAAACGCTTTCTTTCGTGAAAAGGAGACGTTTTGTTACATTTTCGCAACTTTGGTTGCGATTTCTGGGTGAACCACTATAGATATCGATATACTTTCACTTCGAGCCTAGGTGGGGTCCGACCCTCTACCTCTATGCGTGATTTCATCCAAATCGGACCAGCCGTTTTTTTTTTATCGCCATTTGAATGCGAATTTTTGACTTTTGCCCCGTTGGAGCCATGTTAGCCGACCTATAAATTAGGCCATAACTCCCGGAAAAAAAATCCTTTTTTAAAACCGCTTGGGGATCCTGTACAGTATCCACTTTCCTAAAGAACTGCCAGCTTTGGATGAATTCGCTACGTATTTTCTGTCAAAATTCGCGAAAACATTGTAAAACGCTTTCTTTCGTGAAAAGGAGACGTTTTGTTACATTTTCGCAACTTTGGTTGCGATTTCTGGGTGAACCACTATAGATATCGATATACTTTCACTTCGAGCCTAGGTGGGGTCCGACCCTCTACCTCTATGCGTGATTTCATCCAAATCGGACCAGCCGTTTTTTTTTTATCGCCATTTGAATGCGAATTTTTGACTTTTGCCCCGTTGGAGCCATGTTAGCCGACCTATAAATTAGGCCATAACTCCCGGAAAAAAAATCCTTTTTTAAAACCGCTTGGGGATCCTGTACAGTATCCACTTTCCTAAAGAACTGCCAGCTTTGGATGAATTCGCTACGTATTTTCTGTCAAAATTCGCGAAAACATTGTAAAACGCTTTCTTTCGTGAAAAGGAGACGTTTTGTTACATTTTCGCAACTTTGGTTGCGATTTCTGGGTGAACCACTATAGATATCGATATACTTTCACTTCGAGCCTAGGTGGGGTCCGACCCTCTACCTCTATGCGTGATTTCATCCAAATCGGACCAGCCGTTTTTTTTTTATCGCCATTTGAATGCGAATTTTTGACTTTTGCCCCGTTGGAGCCATGTTAGCCGACCTATAAATTAGGCCATAACTCCCGGAAAAAAAATCCTTTTTTAAAACCGCTTGGGGATCCTGTACAGTATCCACTTTCCTAAAGAACTGCCAGCTTTGGATGAATTCGCTACGTATTTTCTGTCAAAATTCGCGAAAACATTGTAAAACGCTTTCTTTCGTGAAAAGGAGACGTTTTGTTACATTTTCGCAACTTTGGTTGCGATTTCTGGGTGAACCACTATAGATATCGATATACTTTCACTTCGAGCCTAGGTGGGGTCCGACCCTCTACCTCTATGCGTGATTTCATCCAAATCGGACCAGCCGTTTTTTTTTTATCGCCATTTGAATGCGAATTTTTGACTTTTGCCCCGTTGGAGCCATGTTAGCCGACCTATAAATTAGGCCATAACTCCCGGAAAAAAAATCCTTTTTTAAAACCGCTTGGGGATCCTGTACAGTATCCACTTTCCTAAAGAACTGCCAGCTTTGGATGAATTCGCTACGTATTTTCTGTCAAAATTCGCGAAAACATTGTAAAACGCTTTCTTTCGTGAAAAGGAGACGTTTTGTTACATTTTCGCAACTTTGGTTGCGATTTCTGGGTGAACCACTATAGATATCGATATACTTTCACTTCGAGCCTAGGTGGGGTCCGACCCTCTACCTCTATGCGTGATTTCATCCAAATCGGACCAGCCGTTTTTTTTTTATCGCCATTTGAATGCGAATTTTTGACTTTTGCCCCGTTGGAGCCATGTTAGCCGACCTATAAATTAGGCCATAACTCCCGGAAAAAAAATCCTTTTTTAAAACCGCTTGGGGATCCTGTACAGTATCCACTTTCCTAAAGAACTGCCAGCTTTGGATGAATTCGCTACGTATTTTCTGTCAAAATTCGCGAAAACATTGTAAAACGCTTTCTTTCGTGAAAAGGAGACGTTTTGTTACATTTTCGCAACTTTGGTTGCGATTTCTGGGTGAACCACTATAGATATCGATATACTTTCACTTCGAGCCTAGGTGGGGTCCGACCCTCTACCTCTATGCGTGATTTCATCCAAATCGGACCAGCCGTTTTTTTTTTATCGCCATTTGAATGCGAATTTTTGACTTTTGCCCCGTTGGAGCCATGTTAGCCGACCTATAAATTAGGCCATAACTCCCGGAAAAAAAATCCTTTTTTAAAACCGCTTGGGGATCCTGTACAGTATCCACTTTCCTAAAGAACTGCCAGCTTTGGATGAATTCGCTACGTATTTTCTGTCAAAATTCGCGAAAACATTGTAAAACGCTTTCTTTCGTGAAAAGGAGACGTTTTGTTACATTTTCGCAACTTTGGTTGCGATTTCTGGGTGAACCACTATAGATATCGATATACTTTCACTTCGAGCCTAGGTGGGGTCCGACCCTCTACCTCTATGCGTGATTTCATCCAAATCGGACCAGCCGTTTTTTTTTTATCGCCATTTGAATGCGAATTTTTGACTTTTGCCCCGTTGGAGCCATGTTAGCCGACCTATAAATTAGGCCATAACTCCCGGAAAAAAAATCCTTTTTTAAAACCGCTTGGGGATCCTGTACAGTATCCACTTTCCTAAAGAACTGCCAGCTTTGGATGAATTCGCTACGTATTTTCTGTCAAAATTCGCGAAAACATTGTAAAACGCTTTCTTTCGTGAAAAGGAGACGTTTTGTTACATTTTCGCAACTTTGGTTGCGATTTCTGGGTGAACCACTATAGATATCGATATACTTTCACTTCGAGCCTAGGTGGGGTCCGACCCTCTACCTCTATGCGTGATTTCATCCAAATCGGACCAGCCGTTTTTTTTTTATCGCCATTTGAATGCGAATTTTTGACTTTTGCCCCGTTGGAGCCATGTTAGCCGACCTATAAATTAGGCCATAACTCCCGGAAAAAAAATCCTTTTTTAAAACCGCTTGGGGATCCTGTACAGTATCCACTTTCCTAAAGAACTGCCAGCTTTGGATGAATTCGCTACGTATTTTCTGTCAAAATTCGCGAAAACATTGTAAAACGCTTTCTTTCGTGAAAAGGAGACGTTTTGTTACATTTTCGCAACTTTGGTTGCGATTTCTGGGTGAACCACTATAGATATCGATATACTTTCACTTCGAGCCTAGGTGGGGTCCGACCCTCTACCTCTATGCGTGATTTCATCCAAATCGGACCAGCCGTTTTTTTTTTATCGCCATTTGAATGCGAATTTTTGACTTTTGCCCCGTTGGAGCCATGTTAGCCGACCTATAAATTAGGCCATAACTCCCGGAAAAAAAATCCTTTTTTAAAACCGCTTGGGGATCCTGTACAGTATCCACTTTCCTAAAGAACTGCCAGCTTTGGATGAATTCGCTACGTATTTTCTGTCAAAATTCGCGAAAACATTGTAAAACGCTTTCTTTCGTGAAAAGGAGACGTTTTGTTACATTTTCGCAACTTTGGTTGCGATTTCTGGGTGAACCACTATAGATATCGATATACTTTCACTTCGAGCCTAGGTGGGGTCCGACCCTCTACCTCTATGCGTGATTTCATCCAAATCGGACCAGCCGTTTTTTTTTTATCGCCATTTGAATGCGAATTTTTGACTTTTGCCCCGTTGGAGCCATGTTAGCCGACCTATAAATTAGGCCATAACTCCCGGAAAAAAAATCCTTTTTTAAAACCGCTTGGGGATCCTGTACAGTATCCACTTTCCTAAAGAACTGCCAGCTTTGGATGAATTCGCTACGTATTTTCTGTCAAAATTCGCGAAAACATTGTAAAACGCTTTCTTTCGTGAAAAGGAGACGTTTTGTTACATTTTCGCAACTTTGGTTGCGATTTCTGGGTGAACCACTATAGATATCGATATACTTTCACTTCGAGCCTAGGTGGGGTCCGACCCTCTACCTCTATGCGTGATTTCATCCAAATCGGACCAGCCGTTTTTTTTTTATCGCCATTTGAATGCGAATTTTTGACTTTTGCCCCGTTGGAGCCATGTTAGCCGACCTATAAATTAGGCCATAACTCCCGGAAAAAAAATCCTTTTTTAAAACCGCTTGGGGATCCTGTACAGTATCCACTTTCCTAAAGAACTGCCAGCTTTGGATGAATTCGCTACGTATTTTCTGTCAAAATTCGCGAAAACATTGTAAAACGCTTTCTTTCGTGAAAAGGAGACGTTTTGTTACATTTTCGCAACTTTGGTTGCGATTTCTGGGTGAACCACTATAGATATCGATATACTTTCACTTCGAGCCTAGGTGGGGTCCGACCCTCTACCTCTATGCGTGATTTCATCCAAATCGGACCAGCCGTTTTTTTTTTATCGCCATTTGAATGCGAATTTTTGACTTTTGCCCCGTTGGAGCCATGTTAGCCGACCTATAAATTAGGCCATAACTCCCGGAAAAAAAATCCTTTTTTAAAACCGCTTGGGGATCCTGTACAGTATCCACTTTCCTAAAGAACTGCCAGCTTTGGATGAATTCGCTACGTATTTTCTGTCAAAATTCGCGAAAACATTGTAAAACGCTTTCTTTCGTGAAAAGGAGACGTTTTGTTACATTTTCGCAACTTTGGTTGCGATTTCTGGGTGAACCACTATAGATATCGATATACTTTCACTTCGAGCCTAGGTGGGGTCCGACCCTCTACCTCTATGCGTGATTTCATCCAAATCGGACCAGCCGTTTTTTTTTTATCGCCATTTGAATGCGAATTTTTGACTTTTGCCCCGTTGGAGCCATGTTAGCCGACCTATAAATTAGGCCATAACTCCCGGAAAAAAAATCCTTTTTTAAAACCGCTTGGGGATCCTGTACAGTATCCACTTTCCTAAAGAACTGCCAGCTTTGGATGAATTCGCTACGTATTTTCTGTCAAAATTCGCGAAAACATTGTAAAACGCTTTCTTTCGTGAAAAGGAGACGTTTTGTTACATTTTCGCAACTTTGGTTGCGATTTCTGGGTGAACCACTATAGATATCGATATACTTTCACTTCGAGCCTAGGTGGGGTCCGACCCTCTACCTCTATGCGTGATTTCATCCAAATCGGACCAGCCGTTTTTTTTTTATCGCCATTTGAATGCGAATTTTTGACTTTTGCCCCGTTGGAGCCATGTTAGCCGACCTATAAATTAGGCCATAACTCCCGGAAAAAAAATCCTTTTTTAAAACCGCTTGGGGATCCTGTACAGTATCCACTTTCCTAAAGAACTGCCAGCTTTGGATGAATTCGCTACGTATTTTCTGTCAAAATTCGCGAAAACATTGTAAAACGCTTTCTTTCGTGAAAAGGAGACGTTTTGTTACATTTTCGCAACTTTGGTTGCGATTTCTGGGTGAACCACTATAGATATCGATATACTTTCACTTCGAGCCTAGGTGGGGTCCGACCCTCTACCTCTATGCGTGATTTCATCCAAATCGGACCAGCCGTTTTTTTTTTATCGCCATTTGAATGCGAATTTTTGACTTTTGCCCCGTTGGAGCCATGTTAGCCGACCTATAAATTAGGCCATAACTCCCGGAAAAAAAATCCTTTTTTAAAACCGCTTGGGGATCCTGTACAGTATCCACTTTCCTAAAGAACTGCCAGCTTTGGATGAATTCGCTACGTATTTTCTGTCAAAATTCGCGAAAACATTGTAAAACGCTTTCTTTCGTGAAAAGGAGACGTTTTGTTACATTTTCGCAACTTTGGTTGCGATTTCTGGGTGAACCACTATAGATATCGATATACTTTCACTTCGAGCCTAGGTGGGGTCCGACCCTCTACCTCTATGCGTGATTTCATCCAAATCGGACCAGCCGTTTTTTTTTTATCGCCATTTGAATGCGAATTTTTGACTTTTGCCCCGTTGGAGCCATGTTAGCCGACCTATAAATTAGGCCATAACTCCCGGAAAAAAAATCCTTTTTTAAAACCGCTTGGGGATCCTGTACAGTATCCACTTTCCTAAAGAACTGCCAGCTTTGGATGAATTCGCTACGTATTTTCTGTCAAAATTCGCGAAAACATTGTAAAACGCTTTCTTTCGTGAAAAGGAGACGTTTTGTTACATTTTCGCAACTTTGGTTGCGATTTCTGGGTGAACCACTATAGATATCGATATACTTTCACTTCGAGCCTAGGTGGGGTCCGACCCTCTACCTCTATGCGTGATTTCATCCAAATCGGACCAGCCGTTTTTTTTTTATCGCCATTTGAATGCGAATTTTTGACTTTTGCCCCGTTGGAGCCATGTTAGCCGACCTATAAATTAGGCCATAACTCCCGGAAAAAAAATCCTTTTTTAAAACCGCTTGGGGATCCTGTACAGTATCCACTTTCCTAAAGAACTGCCAGCTTTGGATGAATTCGCTACGTATTTTCTGTCAAAATTCGCGAAAACATTGTAAAACGCTTTCTTTCGTGAAAAGGAGACGTTTTGTTACATTTTCGCAACTTTGGTTGCGATTTCTGGGTGAACCACTATAGATATCGATATACTTTCACTTCGAGCCTAGGTGGGGTCCGACCCTCTACCTCTATGCGTGATTTCATCCAAATCGGACCAGCCGTTTTTTTTTTATCGCCATTTGAATGCGAATTTTTGACTTTTGCCCCGTTGGAGCCATGTTAGCCGACCTATAAATTAGGCCATAACTCCCGGAAAAAAAATCCTTTTTTAAAACCGCTTGGGGATCCTGTACAGTATCCACTTTCCTAAAGAACTGCCAGCTTTGGATGAATTCGCTACGTATTTTCTGTCAAAATTCGCGAAAACATTGTAAAACGCTTTCTTTCGTGAAAAGGAGACGTTTTGTTACATTTTCGCAACTTTGGTTGCGATTTCTGGGTGAACCACTATAGATATCGATATACTTTCACTTCGAGCCTAGGTGGGGTCCGACCCTCTACCTCTATGCGTGATTTCATCCAAATCGGACCAGCCGTTTTTTTTTTATCGCCATTTGAATGCGAATTTTTGACTTTTGCCCCGTTGGAGCCATGTTAGCCGACCTATAAATTAGGCCATAACTCCCGGAAAAAAAATCCTTTTTTAAAACCGCTTGGGGATCCTGTACAGTATCCACTTTCCTAAAGAACTGCCAGCTTTGGATGAATTCGCTACGTATTTTCTGTCAAAATTCGCGAAAACATTGTAAAACGCTTTCTTTCGTGAAAAGGAGACGTTTTGTTACATTTTCGCAACTTTGGTTGCGATTTCTGGGTGAACCACTATAGATATCGATATACTTTCACTTCGAGCCTAGGTGGGGTCCGACCCTCTACCTCTATGCGTGATTTCATCCAAATCGGACCAGCCGTTTTTTTTTTATCGCCATTTGAATGCGAATTTTTGACTTTTGCCCCGTTGGAGCCATGTTAGCCGACCTATAAATTAGGCCATAACTCCCGGAAAAAAAATCCTTTTTTAAAACCGCTTGGGGATCCTGTACAGTATCCACTTTCCTAAAGAACTGCCAGCTTTGGATGAATTCGCTACGTATTTTCTGTCAAAATTCGCGAAAACATTGTAAAACGCTTTCTTTCGTGAAAAGGAGACGTTTTGTTACATTTTCGCAACTTTGGTTGCGATTTCTGGGTGAACCACTATAGATATCGATATACTTTCACTTCGAGCCTAGGTGGGGTCCGACCCTCTACCTCTATGCGTGATTTCATCCAAATCGGACCAGCCGTTTTTTTTTTATCGCCATTTGAATGCGAATTTTTGACTTTTGCCCCGTTGGAGCCATGTTAGCCGACCTATAAATTAGGCCATAACTCCCGGAAAAAAAATCCTTTTTTAAAACCGCTTGGGGATCCTGTACAGTATCCACTTTCCTAAAGAACTGCCAGCTTTGGATGAATTCGCTACGTATTTTCTGTCAAAATTCGCGAAAACATTGTAAAACGCTTTCTTTCGTGAAAAGGAGACGTTTTGTTACATTTTCGCAACTTTGGTTGCGATTTCTGGGTGAACCACTATAGATATCGATATACTTTCACTTCGAGCCTAGGTGGGGTCCGACCCTCTACCTCTATGCGTGATTTCATCCAAATCGGACCAGCCGTTTTTTTTTTATCGCCATTTGAATGCGAATTTTTGACTTTTGCCCCGTTGGAGCCATGTTAGCCGACCTATAAATTAGGCCATAACTCCCGGAAAAAAAATCCTTTTTTAAAACCGCTTGGGGATCCTGTACAGTATCCACTTTCCTAAAGAACTGCCAGCTTTGGATGAATTCGCTACGTATTTTCTGTCAAAATTCGCGAAAACATTGTAAAACGCTTTCTTTCGTGAAAAGGAGACGTTTTGTTACATTTTCGCAACTTTGGTTGCGATTTCTGGGTGAACCACTATAGATATCGATATACTTTCACTTCGAGCCTAGGTGGGGTCCGACCCTCTACCTCTATGCGTGATTTCATCCAAATCGGACCAGCCGTTTTTTTTTTATCGCCATTTGAATGCGAATTTTTGACTTTTGCCCCGTTGGAGCCATGTTAGCCGACCTATAAATTAGGCCATAACTCCCGGAAAAAAAATCCTTTTTTAAAACCGCTTGGGGATCCTGTACAGTATCCACTTTCCTAAAGAACTGCCAGCTTTGGATGAATTCGCTACGTATTTTCTGTCAAAATTCGCGAAAACATTGTAAAACGCTTTCTTTCGTGAAAAGGAGACGTTTTGTTACATTTTCGCAACTTTGGTTGCGATTTCTGGGTGAACCACTATAGATATCGATATACTTTCACTTCGAGCCTAGGTGGGGTCCGACCCTCTACCTCTATGCGTGATTTCATCCAAATCGGACCAGCCGTTTTTTTTTTATCGCCATTTGAATGCGAATTTTTGACTTTTGCCCCGTTGGAGCCATGTTAGCCGACCTATAAATTAGGCCATAACTCCCGGAAAAAAAATCCTTTTTTAAAACCGCTTGGGGATCCTGTACAGTATCCACTTTCCTAAAGAACTGCCAGCTTTGGATGAATTCGCTACGTATTTTCTGTCAAAATTCGCGAAAACATTGTAAAACGCTTTCTTTCGTGAAAAGGAGACGTTTTGTTACATTTTCGCAACTTTGGTTGCGATTTCTGGGTGAACCACTATAGATATCGATATACTTTCACTTCGAGCCTAGGTGGGGTCCGACCCTCTACCTCTATGCGTGATTTCATCCAAATCGGACCAGCCGTTTTTTTTTTATCGCCATTTGAATGCGAATTTTTGACTTTTGCCCCGTTGGAGCCATGTTAGCCGACCTATAAATTAGGCCATAACTCCCGGAAAAAAAATCCTTTTTTAAAACCGCTTGGGGATCCTGTACAGTATCCACTTTCCTAAAGAACTGCCAGCTTTGGATGAATTCGCTACGTATTTTCTGTCAAAATTCGCGAAAACATTGTAAAACGCTTTCTTTCGTGAAAAGGAGACGTTTTGTTACATTTTCGCAACTTTGGTTGCGATTTCTGGGTGAACCACTATAGATATCGATATACTTTCACTTCGAGCCTAGGTGGGGTCCGACCCTCTACCTCTATGCGTGATTTCATCCAAATCGGACCAGCCGTTTTTTTTTTATCGCCATTTGAATGCGAATTTTTGACTTTTGCCCCGTTGGAGCCATGTTAGCCGACCTATAAATTAGGCCATAACTCCCGGAAAAAAAATCCTTTTTTAAAACCGCTTGGGGATCCTGTACAGTATCCACTTTCCTAAAGAACTGCCAGCTTTGGATGAATTCGCTACGTATTTTCTGTCAAAATTCGCGAAAACATTGTAAAACGCTTTCTTTCGTGAAAAGGAGACGTTTTGTTACATTTTCGCAACTTTGGTTGCGATTTCTGGGTGAACCACTATAGATATCGATATACTTTCACTTCGAGCCTAGGTGGGGTCCGACCCTCTACCTCTATGCGTGATTTCATCCAAATCGGACCAGCCGTTTTTTTTTTATCGCCATTTGAATGCGAATTTTTGACTTTTGCCCCGTTGGAGCCATGTTAGCCGACCTATAAATTAGGCCATAACTCCCGGAAAAAAAATCCTTTTTTAAAACCGCTTGGGGATCCTGTACAGTATCCACTTTCCTAAAGAACTGCCAGCTTTGGATGAATTCGCTACGTATTTTCTGTCAAAATTCGCGAAAACATTGTAAAACGCTTTCTTTCGTGAAAAGGAGACGTTTTGTTACATTTTCGCAACTTTGGTTGCGATTTCTGGGTGAACCACTATAGATATCGATATACTTTCACTTCGAGCCTAGGTGGGGTCCGACCCTCTACCTCTATGCGTGATTTCATCCAAATCGGACCAGCCGTTTTTTTTTTATCGCCATTTGAATGCGAATTTTTGACTTTTGCCCCGTTGGAGCCATGTTAGCCGACCTATAAATTAGGCCATAACTCCCGGAAAAAAAATCCTTTTTTAAAACCGCTTGGGGATCCTGTACAGTATCCACTTTCCTAAAGAACTGCCAGCTTTGGATGAATTCGCTACGTATTTTCTGTCAAAATTCGCGAAAACATTGTAAAACGCTTTCTTTCGTGAAAAGGAGACGTTTTGTTACATTTTCGCAACTTTGGTTGCGATTTCTGGGTGAACCACTATAGATATCGATATACTTTCACTTCGAGCCTAGGTGGGGTCCGACCCTCTACCTCTATGCGTGATTTCATCCAAATCGGACCAGCCGTTTTTTTTTTATCGCCATTTGAATGCGAATTTTTGACTTTTGCCCCGTTGGAGCCATGTTAGCCGACCTATAAATTAGGCCATAACTCCCGGAAAAAAAATCCTTTTTTAAAACCGCTTGGGGATCCTGTACAGTATCCACTTTCCTAAAGAACTGCCAGCTTTGGATGAATTCGCTACGTATTTTCTGTCAAAATTCGCGAAAACATTGTAAAACGCTTTCTTTCGTGAAAAGGAGACGTTTTGTTACATTTTCGCAACTTTGGTTGCGATTTCTGGGTGAACCACTATAGATATCGATATACTTTCACTTCGAGCCTAGGTGGGGTCCGACCCTCTACCTCTATGCGTGATTTCATCCAAATCGGACCAGCCGTTTTTTTTTTATCGCCATTTGAATGCGAATTTTTGACTTTTGCCCCGTTGGAGCCATGTTAGCCGACCTATAAATTAGGCCATAACTCCCGGAAAAAAAATCCTTTTTTAAAACCGCTTGGGGATCCTGTACAGTATCCACTTTCCTAAAGAACTGCCAGCTTTGGATGAATTCGCTACGTATTTTCTGTCAAAATTCGCGAAAACATTGTAAAACGCTTTCTTTCGTGAAAAGGAGACGTTTTGTTACATTTTCGCAACTTTGGTTGCGATTTCTGGGTGAACCACTATAGATATCGATATACTTTCACTTCGAGCCTAGGTGGGGTCCGACCCTCTACCTCTATGCGTGATTTCATCCAAATCGGACCAGCCGTTTTTTTTTTATCGCCATTTGAATGCGAATTTTTGACTTTTGCCCCGTTGGAGCCATGTTAGCCGACCTATAAATTAGGCCATAACTCCCGGAAAAAAAATCCTTTTTTAAAACCGCTTGGGGATCCTGTACAGTATCCACTTTCCTAAAGAACTGCCAGCTTTGGATGAATTCGCTACGTATTTTCTGTCAAAATTCGCGAAAACATTGTAAAACGCTTTCTTTCGTGAAAAGGAGACGTTTTGTTACATTTTCGCAACTTTGGTTGCGATTTCTGGGTGAACCACTATAGATATCGATATACTTTCACTTCGAGCCTAGGTGGGGTCCGACCCTCTACCTCTATGCGTGATTTCATCCAAATCGGACCAGCCGTTTTTTTTTTATCGCCATTTGAATGCGAATTTTTGACTTTTGCCCCGTTGGAGCCATGTTAGCCGACCTATAAATTAGGCCATAACTCCCGGAAAAAAAATCCTTTTTTAAAACCGCTTGGGGATCCTGTACAGTATCCACTTTCCTAAAGAACTGCCAGCTTTGGATGAATTCGCTACGTATTTTCTGTCAAAATTCGCGAAAACATTGTAAAACGCTTTCTTTCGTGAAAAGGAGACGTTTTGTTACATTTTCGCAACTTTGGTTGCGATTTCTGGGTGAACCACTATAGATATCGATATACTTTCACTTCGAGCCTAGGTGGGGTCCGACCCTCTACCTCTATGCGTGATTTCATCCAAATCGGACCAGCCGTTTTTTTTTTATCGCCATTTGAATGCGAATTTTTGACTTTTGCCCCGTTGGAGCCATGTTAGCCGACCTATAAATTAGGCCATAACTCCCGGAAAAAAAATCCTTTTTTAAAACCGCTTGGGGATCCTGTACAGTATCCACTTTCCTAAAGAACTGCCAGCTTTGGATGAATTCGCTACGTATTTTCTGTCAAAATTCGCGAAAACATTGTAAAACGCTTTCTTTCGTGAAAAGGAGACGTTTTGTTACATTTTCGCAACTTTGGTTGCGATTTCTGGGTGAACCACTATAGATATCGATATACTTTCACTTCGAGCCTAGGTGGGGTCCGACCCTCTACCTCTATGCGTGATTTCATCCAAATCGGACCAGCCGTTTTTTTTTTATCGCCATTTGAATGCGAATTTTTGACTTTTGCCCCGTTGGAGCCATGTTAGCCGACCTATAAATTAGGCCATAACTCCCGGAAAAAAAATCCTTTTTTAAAACCGCTTGGGGATCCTGTACAGTATCCACTTTCCTAAAGAACTGCCAGCTTTGGATGAATTCGCTACGTATTTTCTGTCAAAATTCGCGAAAACATTGTAAAACGCTTTCTTTCGTGAAAAGGAGACGTTTTGTTACATTTTCGCAACTTTGGTTGCGATTTCTGGGTGAACCACTATAGATATCGATATACTTTCACTTCGAGCCTAGGTGGGGTCCGACCCTCTACCTCTATGCGTGATTTCATCCAAATCGGACCAGCCGTTTTTTTTTTATCGCCATTTGAATGCGAATTTTTGACTTTTGCCCCGTTGGAGCCATGTTAGCCGACCTATAAATTAGGCCATAACTCCCGGAAAAAAAATCCTTTTTTAAAACCGCTTGGGGATCCTGTACAGTATCCACTTTCCTAAAGAACTGCCAGCTTTGGATGAATTCGCTACGTATTTTCTGTCAAAATTCGCGAAAACATTGTAAAACGCTTTCTTTCGTGAAAAGGAGACGTTTTGTTACATTTTCGCAACTTTGGTTGCGATTTCTGGGTGAACCACTATAGATATCGATATACTTTCACTTCGAGCCTAGGTGGGGTCCGACCCTCTACCTCTATGCGTGATTTCATCCAAATCGGACCAGCCGTTTTTTTTTTATCGCCATTTGAATGCGAATTTTTGACTTTTGCCCCGTTGGAGCCATGTTAGCCGACCTATAAATTAGGCCATAACTCCCGGAAAAAAAATCCTTTTTTAAAACCGCTTGGGGATCCTGTACAGTATCCACTTTCCTAAAGAACTGCCAGCTTTGGATGAATTCGCTACGTATTTTCTGTCAAAATTCGCGAAAACATTGTAAAACGCTTTCTTTCGTGAAAAGGAGACGTTTTGTTACATTTTCGCAACTTTGGTTGCGATTTCTGGGTGAACCACTATAGATATCGATATACTTTCACTTCGAGCCTAGGTGGGGTCCGACCCTCTACCTCTATGCGTGATTTCATCCAAATCGGACCAGCCGTTTTTTTTTTATCGCCATTTGAATGCGAATTTTTGACTTTTGCCCCGTTGGAGCCATGTTAGCCGACCTATAAATTAGGCCATAACTCCCGGAAAAAAAATCCTTTTTTAAAACCGCTTGGGGATCCTGTACAGTATCCACTTTCCTAAAGAACTGCCAGCTTTGGATGAATTCGCTACGTATTTTCTGTCAAAATTCGCGAAAACATTGTAAAACGCTTTCTTTCGTGAAAAGGAGACGTTTTGTTACATTTTCGCAACTTTGGTTGCGATTTCTGGGTGAACCACTATAGATATCGATATACTTTCACTTCGAGCCTAGGTGGGGTCCGACCCTCTACCTCTATGCGTGATTTCATCCAAATCGGACCAGCCGTTTTTTTTTTATCGCCATTTGAATGCGAATTTTTGACTTTTGCCCCGTTGGAGCCATGTTAGCCGACCTATAAATTAGGCCATAACTCCCGGAAAAAAAATCCTTTTTTAAAACCGCTTGGGGATCCTGTACAGTATCCACTTTCCTAAAGAACTGCCAGCTTTGGATGAATTCGCTACGTATTTTCTGTCAAAATTCGCGAAAACATTGTAAAACGCTTTCTTTCGTGAAAAGGAGACGTTTTGTTACATTTTCGCAACTTTGGTTGCGATTTCTGGGTGAACCACTATAGATATCGATATACTTTCACTTCGAGCCTAGGTGGGGTCCGACCCTCTACCTCTATGCGTGATTTCATCCAAATCGGACCAGCCGTTTTTTTTTTATCGCCATTTGAATGCGAATTTTTGACTTTTGCCCCGTTGGAGCCATGTTAGCCGACCTATAAATTAGGCCATAACTCCCGGAAAAAAAATCCTTTTTTAAAACCGCTTGGGGATCCTGTACAGTATCCACTTTCCTAAAGAACTGCCAGCTTTGGATGAATTCGCTACGTATTTTCTGTCAAAATTCGCGAAAACATTGTAAAACGCTTTCTTTCGTGAAAAGGAGACGTTTTGTTACATTTTCGCAACTTTGGTTGCGATTTCTGGGTGAACCACTATAGATATCGATATACTTTCACTTCGAGCCTAGGTGGGGTCCGACCCTCTACCTCTATGCGTGATTTCATCCAAATCGGACCAGCCGTTTTTTTTTTATCGCCATTTGAATGCGAATTTTTGACTTTTGCCCCGTTGGAGCCATGTTAGCCGACCTATAAATTAGGCCATAACTCCCGGAAAAAAAATCCTTTTTTAAAACCGCTTGGGGATCCTGTACAGTATCCACTTTCCTAAAGAACTGCCAGCTTTGGATGAATTCGCTACGTATTTTCTGTCAAAATTCGCGAAAACATTGTAAAACGCTTTCTTTCGTGAAAAGGAGACGTTTTGTTACATTTTCGCAACTTTGGTTGCGATTTCTGGGTGAACCACTATAGATATCGATATACTTTCACTTCGAGCCTAGGTGGGGTCCGACCCTCTACCTCTATGCGTGATTTCATCCAAATCGGACCAGCCGTTTTTTTTTTATCGCCATTTGAATGCGAATTTTTGACTTTTGCCCCGTTGGAGCCATGTTAGCCGACCTATAAATTAGGCCATAACTCCCGGAAAAAAAATCCTTTTTTAAAACCGCTTGGGGATCCTGTACAGTATCCACTTTCCTAAAGAACTGCCAGCTTTGGATGAATTCGCTACGTATTTTCTGTCAAAATTCGCGAAAACATTGTAAAACGCTTTCTTTCGTGAAAAGGAGACGTTTTGTTACATTTTCGCAACTTTGGTTGCGATTTCTGGGTGAACCACTATAGATATCGATATACTTTCACTTCGAGCCTAGGTGGGGTCCGACCCTCTACCTCTATGCGTGATTTCATCCAAATCGGACCAGCCGTTTTTTTTTTATCGCCATTTGAATGCGAATTTTTGACTTTTGCCCCGTTGGAGCCATGTTAGCCGACCTATAAATTAGGCCATAACTCCCGGAAAAAAAATCCTTTTTTAAAACCGCTTGGGGATCCTGTACAGTATCCACTTTCCTAAAGAACTGCCAGCTTTGGATGAATTCGCTACGTATTTTCTGTCAAAATTCGCGAAAACATTGTAAAACGCTTTCTTTCGTGAAAAGGAGACGTTTTGTTACATTTTCGCAACTTTGGTTGCGATTTCTGGGTGAACCACTATAGATATCGATATACTTTCACTTCGAGCCTAGGTGGGGTCCGACCCTCTACCTCTATGCGTGATTTCATCCAAATCGGACCAGCCGTTTTTTTTTTATCGCCATTTGAATGCGAATTTTTGACTTTTGCCCCGTTGGAGCCATGTTAGCCGACCTATAAATTAGGCCATAACTCCCGGAAAAAAAATCCTTTTTTAAAACCGCTTGGGGATCCTGTACAGTATCCACTTTCCTAAAGAACTGCCAGCTTTGGATGAATTCGCTACGTATTTTCTGTCAAAATTCGCGAAAACATTGTAAAACGCTTTCTTTCGTGAAAAGGAGACGTTTTGTTACATTTTCGCAACTTTGGTTGCGATTTCTGGGTGAACCACTATAGATATCGATATACTTTCACTTCGAGCCTAGGTGGGGTCCGACCCTCTACCTCTATGCGTGATTTCATCCAAATCGGACCAGCCGTTTTTTTTTTATCGCCATTTGAATGCGAATTTTTGACTTTTGCCCCGTTGGAGCCATGTTAGCCGACCTATAAATTAGGCCATAACTCCCGGAAAAAAAATCCTTTTTTAAAACCGCTTGGGGATCCTGTACAGTATCCACTTTCCTAAAGAACTGCCAGCTTTGGATGAATTCGCTACGTATTTTCTGTCAAAATTCGCGAAAACATTGTAAAACGCTTTCTTTCGTGAAAAGGAGACGTTTTGTTACATTTTCGCAACTTTGGTTGCGATTTCTGGGTGAACCACTATAGATATCGATATACTTTCACTTCGAGCCTAGGTGGGGTCCGACCCTCTACCTCTATGCGTGATTTCATCCAAATCGGACCAGCCGTTTTTTTTTTATCGCCATTTGAATGCGAATTTTTGACTTTTGCCCCGTTGGAGCCATGTTAGCCGACCTATAAATTAGGCCATAACTCCCGGAAAAAAAATCCTTTTTTAAAACCGCTTGGGGATCCTGTACAGTATCCACTTTCCTAAAGAACTGCCAGCTTTGGATGAATTCGCTACGTATTTTCTGCCAAAATTCGCGAAAACATTGTAAAACGCTTTCTTTCGTGAAAAGGAGACGTTTTGTTACATTTTCGCAACTTTGGTTGCGATTTCTGGGTGAACCACTATAGATATCGATATACTTTCACTTCGAGCCTAGGTGGGGTCCGACCCTCTACCTCTATGCGTGATTTCATCCAAATCGGACCAGCCGTTTTTTTTTTATCGCCATTTGAATGCGAATTTTTGACTTTTGCCCCGTTGGAGCCATGTTAGCCGACCTATAAATTAGGCCATAACTCCCGGAAAAAAAATCCTTTTTTAAAACCGCTTGGGGATCCTGTACAGTATCCACTTTCCTAAAGAACTGCCAGCTTTGGATGAATTCGCTACGTATTTTCTGTCAAAATTCGCGAAAACATTGTAAAACGCTTTCTTTCGTGAAAAGGAGACGTTTTGTTACATTTTCGCAACTTTGGTTGCGATTTCTGGGTGAACCACTATAGATATCGATATACTTTCACTTCGAGCCTAGGTGGGGTCCGACCCTCTACCTCTATGCGTGATTTCATCCAAATCGGACCAGCCGTTTTTTTTTTATCGCCATTTGAATGCGAATTTTTGACTTTTGCCCCGTTGGAGCCATGTTAGCCGACCTATAAATTAGGCCATAACTCCCGGAAAAAAAATCCTTTTTTAAAACCGCTTGGGGATCCTGTACAGTATCCACTTTCCTAAAGAACTGCCAGCTTTGGATGAATTCGCTACGTATTTTCTGTCAAAATTCGCGAAAACATTGTAAAACGCTTTCTTTCGTGAAAAGGAGACGTTTTGTTACATTTTCGCAACTTTGGTTGCGATTTCTGGGTGAACCACTATAGATATCGATATACTTTCACTTCGAGCCTAGGTGGGGTCCGACCCTCTACCTCTATGCGTGATTTCATCCAAATCGGACCAGCCGTTTTTTTTTTATCGCCATTTGAATGCGAATTTTTGACTTTTGCCCCGTTGGAGCCATGTTAGCCGACCTATAAATTAGGCCATAACTCCCGGAAAAAAAATCCTTTTTTAAAACCGCTTGGGGATCCTGTACAGTATCCACTTTCCTAAAGAACTGCCAGCTTTGGATGAATTCGCTACGTATTTTCTGTCAAAATTCGCGAAAACATTGTAAAACGCTTTCTTTCGTGAAAAGGAGACGTTTTGTTACATTTTCGCAACTTTGGTTGCGATTTCTGGGTGAACCACTATAGATATCGATATACTTTCACTTCGAGCCTAGGTGGGGTCCGACCCTCTACCTCTATGCGTGATTTCATCCAAATCGGACCAGCCGTTTTTTTTTTATCGCCATTTGAATGCGAATTTTTGACTTTTGCCCCGTTGGAGCCATGTTAGCCGACCTATAAATTAGGCCATAACTCCCGGAAAAAAAATCCTTTTTTAAAACCGCTTGGGGATCCTGTACAGTATCCACTTTCCTAAAGAACTGCCAGCTTTGGATGAATTCGCTACGTATTTTCTGTCAAAATTCGCGAAAACATTGTAAAACGCTTTCTTTCGTGAAAAGGAGACGTTTTGTTACATTTTCGCAACTTTGGTTGCGATTTCTGGGTGAACCACTATAGATATCGATATACTTTCACTTCGAGCCTAGGTGGGGTCCGACCCTCTACCTCTATGCGTGATTTCATCCAAATCGGACCAGCCGTTTTTTTTTTATCGCCATTTGAATGCGAATTTTTGACTTTTGCCCCGTTGGAGCCATGTTAGCCGACCTATAAATTAGGCCATAACTCCCGGAAAAAAAATCCTTTTTTAAAACCGCTTGGGGATCCTGTACAGTATCCACTTTCCTAAAGAACTGCCAGCTTTGGATGAATTCGCTACGTATTTTCTGTCAAAATTCGCGAAAACATTGTAAAACGCTTTCTTTCGTGAAAAGGAGACGTTTTGTTACATTTTCGCAACTTTGGTTGCGATTTCTGGGTGAACCACTATAGATATCGATATACTTTCACTTCGAGCCTAGGTGGGGTCCGACCCTCTACCTCTATGCGTGATTTCATCCAAATCGGACCAGCCGTTTTTTTTTTATCGCCATTTGAATGCGAATTTTTGACTTTTGCCCCGTTGGAGCCATGTTAGCCGACCTATAAATTAGGCCATAACTCCCGGAAAAAAAATCCTTTTTTAAAACCGCTTGGGGATCCTGTACAGTATCCACTTTCCTAAAGAACTGCCAGCTTTGGATGAATTCGCTACGTATTTTCTGTCAAAATTCGCGAAAACATTGTAAAACGCTTTCTTTCGTGAAAAGGAGACGTTTTGTTACATTTTCGCAACTTTGGTTGCGATTTCTGGGTGAACCACTATAGATATCGATATACTTTCACTTCGAGCCTAGGTGGGGTCCGACCCTCTACCTCTATGCGTGATTTCATCCAAATCGGACCAGCCGTTTTTTTTTTATCGCCATTTGAATGCGAATTTTTGACTTTTGCCCCGTTGGAGCCATGTTAGCCGACCTATAAATTAGGCCATAACTCCCGGAAAAAAAATCCTTTTTTAAAACCGCTTGGGGATCCTGTACAGTATCCACTTTCCTAAAGAACTGCCAGCTTTGGATGAATTCGCTACGTATTTTCTGTCAAAATTCGCGAAAACATTGTAAAACGCTTTCTTTCGTGAAAAGGAGACGTTTTGTTACATTTTCGCAACTTTGGTTGCGATTTCTGGGTGAACCACTATAGATATCGATATACTTTCACTTCGAGCCTAGGTGGGGTCCGACCCTCTACCTCTATGCGTGATTTCATCCAAATCGGACCAGCCGTTTTTTTTTTATCGCCATTTGAATGCGAATTTTTGACTTTTGCCCCGTTGGAGCCATGTTAGCCGACCTATAAATTAGGCCATAACTCCCGGAAAAAAAATCCTTTTTTAAAACCGCTTGGGGATCCTGTACAGTATCCACTTTCCTAAAGAACTGCCAGCTTTGGATGAATTCGCTACGTATTTTCTGTCAAAATTCGCGAAAACATTGTAAAACGCTTTCTTTCGTGAAAAGGAGACGTTTTGTTACATTTTCGCAACTTTGGTTGCGATTTCTGGGTGAACCACTATAGATATCGATATACTTTCACTTCGAGCCTAGGTGGGGTCCGACCCTCTACCTCTATGCGTGATTTCATCCAAATCGGACCAGCCGTTTTTTTTTTATCGCCATTTGAATGCGAATTTTTGACTTTTGCCCCGTTGGAGCCATGTTAGCCGACCTATAAATTAGGCCATAACTCCCGGAAAAAAAATCCTTTTTTAAAACCGCTTGGGGATCCTGTACAGTATCCACTTTCCTAAAGAACTGCCAGCTTTGGATGAATTCGCTACGTATTTTCTGTCAAAATTCGCGAAAACATTGTAAAACGCTTTCTTTCGTGAAAAGGAGACGTTTTGTTACATTTTCGCAACTTTGGTTGCGATTTCTGGGTGAACCACTATAGATATCGATATACTTTCACTTCGAGCCTAGGTGGGGTCCGACCCTCTACCTCTATGCGTGATTTCATCCAAATCGGACCAGCCGTTTTTTTTTTATCGCCATTTGAATGCGAATTTTTGACTTTTGCCCCGTTGGAGCCATGTTAGCCGACCTATAAATTAGGCCATAACTCCCGGAAAAAAAATCCTTTTTTAAAACCGCTTGGGGATCCTGTACAGTATCCACTTTCCTAAAGAACTGCCAGCTTTGGATGAATTCGCTACGTATTTTCTGTCAAAATTCGCGAAAACATTGTAAAACGCTTTCTTTCGTGAAAAGGAGACGTTTTGTTACATTTTCGCAACTTTGGTTGCGATTTCTGGGTGAACCACTATAGATATCGATATACTTTCACTTCGAGCCTAGGTGGGGTCCGACCCTCTACCTCTATGCGTGATTTCATCCAAATCGGACCAGCCGTTTTTTTTTTATCGCCATTTGAATGCGAATTTTTGACTTTTGCCCCGTTGGAGCCATGTTAGCCGACCTATAAATTAGGCCATAACTCCCGGAAAAAAAATCCTTTTTTAAAACCGCTTGGGGATCCTGTACAGTATCCACTTTCCTAAAGAACTGCCAGCTTTGGATGAATTCGCTACGTATTTTCTGTCAAAATTCGCGAAAACATTGTAAAACGCTTTCTTTCGTGAAAAGGAGACGTTTTGTTACATTTTCGCAACTTTGGTTGCGATTTCTGGGTGAACCACTATAGATATCGATATACTTTCACTTCGAGCCTAGGTGGGGTCCGACCCTCTACCTCTATGCGTGATTTCATCCAAATCGGACCAGCCGTTTTTTTTTTATCGCCATTTGAATGCGAATTTTTGACTTTTGCCCCGTTGGAGCCATGTTAGCCGACCTATAAATTAGGCCATAACTCCCGGAAAAAAAATCCTTTTTTAAAACCGCTTGGGGATCCTGTACAGTATCCACTTTCCTAAAGAACTGCCAGCTTTGGATGAATTCGCTACGTATTTTCTGTCAAAATTCGCGAAAACATTGTAAAACGCTTTCTTTCGTGAAAAGGAGACGTTTTGTTACATTTTCGCAACTTTGGTTGCGATTTCTGGGTGAACCACTATAGATATCGATATACTTTCACTTCGAGCCTAGGTGGGGTCCGACCCTCTACCTCTATGCGTGATTTCATCCAAATCGGACCAGCCGTTTTTTTTTTATCGCCATTTGAATGCGAATTTTTGACTTTTGCCCCGTTGGAGCCATGTTAGCCGACCTATAAATTAGGCCATAACTCCCGGAAAAAAAATCCTTTTTTAAAACCGCTTGGGGATCCTGTACAGTATCCACTTTCCTAAAGAACTGCCAGCTTTGGATGAATTCGCTACGTATTTTCTGTCAAAATTCGCGAAAACATTGTAAAACGCTTTCTTTCGTGAAAAGGAGACGTTTTGTTACATTTTCGCAACTTTGGTTGCGATTTCTGGGTGAACCACTATAGATATCGATATACTTTCACTTCGAGCCTAGGTGGGGTCCGACCCTCTACCTCTATGCGTGATTTCATCCAAATCGGACCAGCCGTTTTTTTTTTATCGCCATTTGAATGCGAATTTTTGACTTTTGCCCCGTTGGAGCCATGTTAGCCGACCTATAAATTAGGCCATAACTCCCGGAAAAAAAATCCTTTTTTAAAACCGCTTGGGGATCCTGTACAGTATCCACTTTCCTAAAGAACTGCCAGCTTTGGATGAATTCGCTACGTATTTTCTGTCAAAATTCGCGAAAACATTGTAAAACGCTTTCTTTCGTGAAAAGGAGACGTTTTGTTACATTTTCGCAACTTTGGTTGCGATTTCTGGGTGAACCACTATAGATATCGATATACTTTCACTTCGAGCCTAGGTGGGGTCCGACCCTCTACCTCTATGCGTGATTTCATCCAAATCGGACCAGCCGTTTTTTTTTTATCGCCATTTGAATGCGAATTTTTGACTTTTGCCCCGTTGGAGCCATGTTAGCCGACCTATAAATTAGGCCATAACTCCCGGAAAAAAAATCCTTTTTTAAAACCGCTTGGGGATCCTGTACAGTATCCACTTTCCTAAAGAACTGCCAGCTTTGGATGAATTCGCTACGTATTTTCTGTCAAAATTCGCGAAAACATTGTAAAACGCTTTCTTTCGTGAAAAGGAGACGTTTTGTTACATTTTCGCAACTTTGGTTGCGATTTCTGGGTGAACCACTATAGATATCGATATACTTTCACTTCGAGCCTAGGTGGGGTCCGACCCTCTACCTCTATGCGTGATTTCATCCAAATCGGACCAGCCGTTTTTTTTTTATCGCCATTTGAATGCGAATTTTTGACTTTTGCCCCGTTGGAGCCATGTTAGCCGACCTATAAATTAGGCCATAACTCCCGGAAAAAAAATCCTTTTTTAAAACCGCTTGGGGATCCTGTACAGTATCCACTTTCCTAAAGAACTGCCAGCTTTGGATGAATTCGCTACGTATTTTCTGTCAAAATTCGCGAAAACATTGTAAAACGCTTTCTTTCGTGAAAAGGAGACGTTTTGTTACATTTTCGCAACTTTGGTTGCGATTTCTGGGTGAACCACTATAGATATCGATATACTTTCACTTCGAGCCTAGGTGGGGTCCGACCCTCTACCTCTATGCGTGATTTCATCCAAATCGGACCAGCCG